>CM039134.1:22970027-23263341 GCA_022036555.1 Microstegium vimineum | reverse complement strand
CCATGGCCGGGGTAAATGGTGGAGGAGCAGAACCAGCACTTCTCCAATCTCATGGCGCCGCCTTCCTTGGTCCCGTCCTACGGGGCCCCGATCAGCAGAAAAAGAATTTAAAGACACACGACTGCGGGTGGGAGGGCGGCGGGCGACTGGGCGACTGGCAAGCGGCAGATGGCACGCGCAAGCGCAACTGGCCGACGGCGACCGCTAGGGTTTGCACGACGGGGGTGGAGATTCGTGGAGTGCGGGGCTTATGTTGCTTGCATGCTGAGCCATAAGTTTGGGATGTCCCCTTGGGCTAGGCCGATACTGCAACGTGAGACTGAGGCCAGGAGGACTTGGAGATGCCGCCAACTGGAGTAGGCTACTTCTGCTATTCGGTAGACTACTTCATGAAGAGTCTCCTTCATGAAAGGTACACAGAGAAAAATATCATTTCTTATTACACAAATTATATATGAAACTATATTACATGGAAAATTGGATTGTGTGGATTTGAGATCATAAATATTTTCTATAAATTTAATCAAATTTATAATAGGTTAACTTTAACTCGATTATAATGACCTACTCCATTCATCCCAAATTATAAATCATTTAATCTTGGAGAGTCGAAACATCTCACGAGACTAGACATAGATTTCGCTGACTGTTTTTAATTTTCTCGCCAGGCCCTACCTAGAACATTAACTCTATTTATTTTCGGCTGAAATATGATGCCCGGACCTGCCCATTGGGCCAATCTAGGCACAAATGCTAGGCCCAAAACGAGTTGCCCTTTTATGCAGGCTCGGCCCAAACCCGTCCTGGCATGACTTTTTTTTGCTCAAGTCTGTATAGCCGGTCAAGGATGGCTGGACAAATTGGGTTAGACATGACCATATGCTATTGCCAAGCCGGTCCTGAGGAAAATGGTGAGGACAGGTATAGTACCCGAATACTAGATCTGAAGAACGTCTAGAGCTGACGTGGTGTTCATGTGACCGACCACATGATGCTACTCGCCTCAAGCAAGCCTGGACATGGCTTGAATTGAAGGCATATACTCCTACTGCACTGCACAGCTAGGATAGTGGGTCTTCTTCTCCTACTGGCCGGGGAACATGCCGTGGGGTCTCCATGCCTCCATGACATCTACAATATCGCACAAGCTCACTCCCATGCAGCCTGCCTACGGGCGCTCTGCTGCGGATGAACCACCATGCATGCATGCCCATGAGCCCATCCACAACCTCAACCCCATGTCTGCATCTGAACTAAAACTGCAGCTGAAGAGAATTGTGAAAACGATCCAAAGCAAAAGCAGCCATCGATCGGCATACGAAAGGAAAGGCACATCACCACAGTGAGGCACTGACAGATCGACGACACCCCTGACTCAGCCTTTCAGTAGGGGTTCCAATTCAGCAAAGCTCAAAATAGTACAAGATGCCTGCTCATTTTTAAAAGTTTCAGACAAAGAGGTGATGGTCACTAATCAGGAAGAATAAGAAGAAGAAGAAGAAGAAGAAGAAGAAGAAGAAGAAGACGAAGAAGAAAGAGAAGAGAAGACAAGAGAAGAACCTTGGTGTCAGTGTATAAAATGGCGGGGTCTAGACAGCCAACGAGTAAATTTCTAAGCGTGTCGGAGATCGGATGGTTACGCTTGGAGAACACAAGGTTTATACTGATTCAGGCATGAACGCCCTACGTCTAGTTTGTTGTGGAGTCGTATTACCGAGCGTGGAGGGCTCGTAGAGGGGAGCTACAAGCAATGGTGAGAGAGGGAAGCCGGTTCCCAGGTCTCGTGTGTATGAGGTTCGTGGTTCTGGTGAGAGCTCGCGTGAATGCGAGTGTGTGTGTGTTGGAATGAGTCGAGAGAGTTCAGAGAGAGATTGGGGGTCCATTCTCCCCCTTTATATGTAGGGAGAGATGGAGGAGTACATTAGAGAGAAAGGGAGATAACGTGGGCCCGGTATGGGCTGTTGACTTGGGGATGCTTTTGGCTCCTGTTCGCCTTCCTTCCCGGGGAAGGCTGCGCCTGTCGACACACCGCCCGGGTCCTGTTCGTCCTTGCTGTAGCTGTAGCCATACGTCTTGTGATCAGTGACGCCCCTATTGCCATATTTGAGCATGGGCGGTCTTGGCAGCACGCAGCCAGGCACCCCCGCGTTCCGTCGTACAGGGTAGAGTATGCCCTAATCCCTGTTCAGGTGTCTGCCAGAGGGATGGCGAGCGTCAATCGGTGGTCTAGTCGGTACTAGAGCTTGTACCGCAGGACTCAACAGGGGTAGGCATGGTGGTCCATGCCCTTAACCCCCATCCCTAAGGACAAACCGGTATTGTGGACCTTCTGACTATAGGTTAAAGTGCGCTATGGGTCGGTGAAGCCTCCGAGGGCGGGTGGCATCACGGATAACATTACCTTAGCTCGGACAAGGCAGGAGAGCCCCCGAGGGTAGATGGCACCGCGGGTGACGTCACCATAGCTCGGGCGAGGCGGAAGAGCCCCCGAGGGTAGATGGCGTCACGGATCACGTCATCCTAGCTCGGTCGAGGCGGAAGATCCTCTGAGGGAGTGTCGTTGCCTTAGCTTGTTTGGGGCAGAAAGCCCCCGAGGGTAATGATGTCACCCTGGCTCGGGCGAGGCGGAGAGTCCTCGGGGATGATTTTTGTTTTTGCGAAGTGCGGCGTTAGGGTACCTTATTCTCATGTATTTGACAGTAGCCCCCGAGCCTACGATGCAGTGGTGGACTGCACCGGAGGTTCCTCAGAGTGCTTATGGTGGTTGGCTATTCTTTTTGGATTCTGGTGGGTGCGCGCGAGCGCACCTGCCGGGTGTAGCCCCCAAGGCCTAAGGAGGAGGATTTTTCCTCCTAAGGGATTATTCGGTCGAGCCTACAGTGTTTGGCCCTTCACCCCTCTCAAGAGGTGAGGAGTAGAAAGGACTGCCCCGTACGTACGAGGTCAGAGCTTTGCTTGCACGCTAGCCCTGCCACAGGGCGCACTATTGGACTTGGGCTGACGTGCTCTGAAATGATGAATCGGCATTGCGTTGTGTCTTCTTTCGGTCAGTACGGCTGCTTGACCGGTCGTTGTTGTGTTGTTGGCATCAGGGTCTGACAGCGCCTTCCTGTAGAAAAAGTGGGTGTGCCGTGTTTTCCCCATTTGAGGAGTGGTGCCAGAGCACCGCTCGCTCAGTGGTTGAAACTTCGAACGGCGCGTCATGAACCTACCGTCTGCTTGGCCATTTATAGCCCCGCCGCACCCTATCAGAAGTGGGCGCTGGTGCACAGTGCGGTTTAATTGGGGGAGGCGAGCGTTGTAGCCTCACGTGTTGGATGCCATGTGAGTGCCCTGGCGGGCTATAAATAGGGGCGGCTGTCTGAGAGGAGGTAGCCATCCTCACAGCATGGCCTGTCCTACCTTCTTCCTCCAAGGCCTCGTCGGAGATACCCTCGAGCCGCCCTGGCGAGCGGCCCTTTGAGAGCATACCGAACTCAGGGGAAGTTCTGCATAGGAAGCGCCATTGTCTCGTGTTGTTGGGCGGAAGAGAATAGGGAAGACCCTGTTGTAAGTGCAGTTCTTCCCCGTTATCCCGTCCCACGAGATGGTGGTGCTTCCTCGTCATGTCCCTTCGCGAAGGCCCGAGGATGCGTCTACCGGAAAGACTGCGCGATCCGCCAGCGCAGCCTTCTAAGCCAGACATTCCTTGGCTCTGTTGGTGGCGACACCACCGTTGGGAGACGGTGGACCTGCGGGCTGGCGCATCCGGTCGTGTTAGCGTGGGGGCGTGATGGCGTCACCTTCCGAGGCCCTAGAAATCAGGCAGGCATCACCCGTGCTCAGGCGCGGGGTTGCCTTGATCATGTAGCACCTGTGTAAGCACTGGTGCTGCATGGCTGATTGAGCTTCGTGGTGGTGGCCCTGAACGCCCTCCGGTGCTGGTGAATGCCCACTAGAGCCGGCGGGACGTTACCGGACCGGAGGGTACTCCTCGGTGCGGCACTCGAAGCGCGACCCAGACAAATGCTTGACCAACTCGTCATGCCCTTCTCTGGTAGCGTAGTCAACCGCGCAGGTCTTGGAGGTGGTGGTGCTGCCGTTGATCTGTCTCAGGAGACGAAACATCGACAGTTGGTTCGTCAGGAGTTTGCCTGATAGGCAGCCCTCGGAGCAGCGCTACCGGTGTGCGCAGGGCATTAGATGTCTGTCCTGTTTTTTTCCTTTGGCCCTTCGGCCAGGATCCCCCTTCAGTCCACCTAGTAATCGTTTGGCGTCTGATGACTAGGTTTAGCTCTCATGGCACCTGTAAAGCATGTAACCCCTGCAAGGATTAGCGTATAAAATGTAATGTGTGTTTGGCGTTTACCTGTGCGGACCTCTGACGCGTGAGGTTTATGCGTCCGTCTTTTTCTCACCTGGTTGCAAGAACCGTGGTGAAGTGCGATGCCAGCCCCCGAGTCTCTACCCGGGGTAGAGAAATCATTTCGGGTTCGTATCGTCTTTTATACGTTCCCCGCGCATCTCTCCGCGAGAAAGGGGAATGTGAGCCGAACCATGCTATCCTCGAGACGGACGAACCATGGGTGCTCGTCGAGCTGATATCGGGAAAATTTGAGTGGGGTGTTGGTTTCCATTCGATAGGGTTCCGACTAGTGGCCCATGTCGTGGCTCACCCCAAATCGGTTTCATCTAGTACCCGGGTCCGTTCGACGGGTTCCGGGGGCTTGGCGCCTTCCTTCGAGGGAATACCATGAACCAATCATCCGTAAAAAACGGACTCAAATACGAAATCTAGAAACGACCTTAGCATCCGCTCGCCAGGCTGATGACCGCTAGTGTGTCCATTTCCTATTCGCCCCTCGCTATGTTGTCCTGAGTCGGCCGTTTCGAACCCCGCTGGGTCGGCCTCCGTATCTCTGGACCGTAGTGGGCCATCGGGGCGTCTATAGCCCTTATCCCTTTGTCTTACCTGGGCCCATAGGCCGTCCCCGTTGGTGCGGTGCGTAGGCATCCGTCCGATCTCTGCATACATCAACTAAACTGGGTCGGAGGTCGGTCTGATCCCTGCTTGCGTCTGAGTGTAAGTGTGGCCCTGGCCCTGGGTGATATTCGCCGACCGCGTGGTCTCTAGTGTCCCTGCGAATATCAAAAAACTTTTTTGCGGACGGGGAGGGAGTCCGAGCGGGAGCGGTGTCGCAGCGAAAGGCGGCGGCCCCCCGGGGAGGAGGTCGAAACGAAGCAAGGTTTTTTTTTTGAAAAAACCCGAGGGAAAGCAGCCCCTTATCCAGCCCCTGAGTGAGACGTGAACCCGCGAGCTAGGGGCGCGTCTTGCTTGGTGTTCGGGCTGCGCGCCGCTTGTATCGCGTATATCCGATCTTTTTAAAGGAAAGATACATGCATATACATATGATTCGGGGGGTACTTAGGGGTAGAAGTGATGTAGCTTTTCGATGTTCCAAGCGTTGGAGAAGACCTGGTTGTCAGGCCCTACGGTGGCGATTTTGTAGCTTCCGGAACGGAGGGCCTCCGCCACGACGTATGGCCCTTCCCATGGCGGCATGAGCTTGTGCTTGTCTTTGTTGCTCTGCTTGAGCCGAAGCACCAGGTCACCGACGTTGAACTCGCGCTTTCGGACGCGACGGTCGTGGTATCTCCTCAGGGCCTGCTGGTATTTTGCCAAGTGTAGGAGGGCGATGTCCCTTGCTTCATCTAGCTGATCCACGGCGTCTTCCATGTTCACTTGGTTGCCTTCTTCGTCGTAGGCCTTTACCCGTGGAGAGCCGTACTCCAGGTCGGTCGGGAGCACCGCCTCCGCCCCGTATAACATGAAGAAGGGGGAACAACCGATAGCTCTGCTCTGAGTTGTCCTGAGGCTCCAGAGGACGGCTGGGAGCTCTGTGACCCAACGGCCTCCGAACTTTTTGAGCCGATTGAAGATTCTCGGCTTCAGCCCGTGCAAGATCATCCCGTTGGCTCGCTCGACCTGCCCGTTTGTTTGGAGGTGCGCGACAGCCCCCCAGTCTACACGGATTTGACTCATGTCGCAGAAGTCCAGGAACTTTTTCCCCATGAACTGGGTGCTGTTGTCGGTGATGATCGTGTTGGGCACTCCGAACCGATGTATTATGTCCGTAAAGAATAGGACTGTCTGCTCTGACTTGATCTGGGCAAGGGGGCGCGCCTCGATCCACTTTGAGAACTTGTTGATGGCGACGAGCAAGTGGTCGAAGCCCTCGAGCGCCCTGCATAGGGGTCCCACTAAATCCAAACCCCAGACCGTGAAAGGCCATGTGAGGGGGATGGTTTGTAGCGCTTGTGCGAGCAGGTGAGTTTTCTTGGCGTAGAACTGGCACCCTTCGCAGGAACGCACTACTCCGTGGCATTTGCTACGGTCGTTGGCCAGTAGAAACCTTGGCGGAAAGCCTTCCCGACGATCGTGCGGGGGGCCGCATGGTGCCCACAGTCTCCTGCATGTATGTCCTCTAGCAGGTTCACACCCTACTCAGTGGGGATACAACGTTGCAGTATCCCCGTTGGGTTGCGCCTGTAGAGCTCCTGGTTGATAATGAGGAAGGACTTAGCGCGTCGCGGGATGTGGCGCGCCTTGTTTCTGTCAGCTGGGAGGTGCTCCCGAATTAACCAGTCCGGGACGGCGATCCTCCAGTCGGGAAGGGGGTCATCGTTGTCGGCTGGTGCGTCGTCCGCGTCGCTTTGTGTTTCTTCGACGTCCATGACCTCTGCCACGGATGTCACCGGGACCTCGGCCTTGGGATCTGCGCGCCAGGTGACAGATGGCTTGTGGAGGTCGCTGGTGAAGACTCCGGACCTCGACCTTCTGGACCCTCGGCCAGAGGCCAACTTTGCAAGTTCGTCTACCGCCTCGTTGTACTTTCTGGCGATGTGGTTGAGTTCCAGGCCGTCAAACTTTTCTTCCAGGCGGCGGATAACCTGGCAATACGCCGCCATCTTGGGGTCGTGGCAGTTTGACTCCTTCATGACCTGTTCGACTACGAGCTGAGAGTCGCCCCGCGCGTCGAGTCTTTTGATGCCTAGCTCCATTGCTGTGTGTAGCCCGTTTACCAGGGCCTCGTATTCCGCGACATTGTTGGACGCCGGGAAGAATATACGGATCATGTACTTGAGCTGGACCCCAAGCGGGGAGACAAAAACCAGGCCAGCGCCGACGCTGGTCTTCATCAGCGACCCATCGAAGTACATGACCGAGCACTCCTGGTTCTCCAGCGTCGGTGGTAGCTGGATTTCGGTCCATTCGGTGACGAAGTCTGCGAGAACCTGGGATTTGATGGCCGTCCACGGCGCGTAGGAGATGAACTCTCCCATGAGTTCGAGACCCCACTTCGCCACCCGCCCCGTAGCCTCATGGCTCTGTATTACCTCCCCGAGAGGATAGGATGATACGACGGTGACGCGATGGCCATCGAAGTAGTGGGCCAGCTTTCTTCGCGTGATGAGGACCGCGTAAAGGAGCTTCTGAATCTGAGGGTACCTGGTCTTAGTCTCGGATAATACTTCGCTGATGAAGTATACCGGACGCTGTACTTTTAGCGTGTGGCCCTCCTCTTCTCTTTCGACGACGATGACGGCGCTCACCACCTGGGTGGTGGCGGCAATGTATAGGAGAAGAGCTTCGCATGGCATCGGCGGAACGAGTATGGGTGCACTCGTGAGGATTGCCTTGAGCTTGTCCAGAGCTTCCTGCGCCTCGGGGGTCCAGGTGAAATGTTTCGTCTTCTTGAGGAGCCGGTAAAGGGGGAGGCCTCGTTCGCCAAGGCGTGAGATGAAACGACTCAGGGACGCGAGGCAGCCCATAACTCGATGCACCCCCTTTACGTTGCGAATCACCCCCATACTGGCGATGGCGGAGATTTTATCGGGGTTGACCTCGATGCCATGCTCGGAGACAATGAAACCGAGGAGCATGCCGCGCGGCACCCCGAACACGCACTTCTCAGGATTGAGTTTGACACGCTTGAGTTTCAGGGCTTCGAACGCCGTCTCGAGATCGGTGATCATGGTTTCCGCTCGTTTGGACTTTACCACAATGTCGTCCACATATGCCTGGACGGTCCTCCCGATGAGGTCCCCAAAAACCGAGCGCATGCACCGCTAGTACGTGGCTCCCGCATTTCTGAGGCCGAACGGCATAGTGACGTAGCAGAAAGAGCCAAACGGCATGATGAAGGATGTCACGAGCTGGTCGGACTCCTTCATCTGGATTTGATGGTAACCGGAATATGCATCAAGGAAAGAAAACGTTTCGCACCCCGAGGTGGAATCGACGATCTGATCGATGCGTGGCAAGGGGTACGGATCTTTGCCGCACGCCTTGTTTAGGCTGGTGTAATCCACACACATTCTCCACTTCCCGCTTTTCTTCTTAACAAGTACTAGATTAGATAGCCATTCGGGATGGAATACCTCTTTGATGAACCCGGCCGCCAAAAGCTTGTGGAGCTCCTCGTCGATGGCTCGCCGCTTCTCCTCGTCGAAACGGCGTAGGCGCTATTTCACCGGACGGGCGTCGGGCTGGATCATCAAAGCGTGCTCAGCTACGTCCCTTGGTATGCCTGGAATGTCCGAAGGGCTCCACGCAAACATGTCGCCATTTGCGCGGATAAAGTCGACGAGTGCCGACTCCTGCTCCATATCCAGGGAGGCGCTGATGGGCAGTACTCGGTCGTCCACCCCGGAAGGGTCTAGAAGGATTTCCTTTACCCTCTCCAGGGGTGAAGTTTCCCACGCCCTTGGAGTCGACCCTCTCATCGCTCGCGGCTTCGGCCGCCGCCGCTAGCTCGAGCCACCGTACCTCGGCCATGGCGTTTTCGCAACTGTCCACGTCGCATTGGTATGCTTCTGCGAGCCCGGAGGTGACCGTTATGATGTCTCTCGGTCCCGGCATCTTAAGCTTGAGGTAGGTGTAGTTGGGGACGGCCATGAATTTCATGTAACACGGTCTCCCTAGTACCGCGTGGTACGCCCCGCGATAGTGCATGACCTCGAAAGTGAGGAGCTTGCTCCGGAAGTTGTTCGACTCCCCGAATGTTACGAGCAAGTCGATCTGCCCCATGGGCAGGACTGGTTTTCCAGGGACAATCCCCAAGAAGGGGACCCCCTCTGGCCAGAGTTTCTTCCTGGGTATCTTCAGGGCCTTGAAGGCATTGTAATACATGATGTTAAGGTTGCTGGTCGGGACCGAATCAGGCCCTGAACCCAATGCGGATGCGGCTACTGTGTCAGTACGAGGCGCCAGAGAAGCATCTCTGGGATTGGGGCCTCCGTTATCACGACGTGCTGACTCGTCCGGACACATGAAATAGTGTCCAAGATGCGCCGTTTCTTCGCCGTTTCGCTTCAAAGTTTTCCCTGTTACATCCACAACACTAGAAGATCTTGGTACATTGTCAGTGGGGTCAGAATTAACCAAACATTGATCACACAAATTTGCATTCCCAAATTCTGGTAACGGATTTTTAAGATTATCGGGAAGGGGTTCAAGATCAACTCGGAGGTGAGCTCCGGCGTTGGGATGAAGGGTGGAAAAAGGATACACAGTCTCATCAAAGACAACGTCTCATGAGATATATACACAGCCAGATGAGGGCTCAAGACATTTGAACCCCTTGTGTAGATTTCTATACCCAAGGAAAACACAGCGCGTGGATCTAAACTGGAGCTTTCTAGAATTGAAGGGTCGTAAGTTCGGCCATACCGCACACCCAAAGGTGCAGAAGAAGGAGTAATCTGGTGGAGATCCAAGAAGACGATTGTGTGGTGTGTCACCAGCAATAACCTTAGATGGGAGTCGGTTAATGATAAACACAGCAGTCAGGAACGCTTCATCCCAATATTTGAGTCGCATGGATGCGTGTGCAAGAAGGGAGAGGCCAACCTCAACAATGTGGCGATGTTTCCGTCCAGCGGATCCATTTTGTTGATGTGCGTGAGGACAAGAAACATGATGAGCAATGCCTATGCGTCTAAAGAAGCTATTTGGGGATTGGTATTCACCACCCCAATCCGACTGAATAGCAAGAATTTTATGATTATACTGACGCTCAACCATGCTTTGGAAATCACGGAAGCACTGAAAAACTTCAGATTTATAACGCAACAAATAGATCCATGTGAACTTACTGAAATCATCAATAAAGCTAACATAATATGAATGTCAGCCCACCGAAATTGGTGTCGGTCCCCATACATCAGAGAACACAAGCTCAAAAGGTTTAGACGACACACTATCTGACTTAGGATAAGGTAGCTGATGGCTTTTACCCATCTGAAACACATCACACACGACACTATTATTTAGGACACTAGAGGATGGAAGCTTGTGGCGACTAAGAATCTGCTGCACGTCTGTTGATGACGCATGACCTAGACGACTATGCCACAAAGAGGTGGAAGGCTTGAAGACTCCAAGGACTTCTTTATTTGGTGGAGACTGTGGTTGACTTTGTAGTGGGTAGAGACCACCCTCACATCGGCCTTCGAGGAGTGTCTTCCTCGTCACCTGTTCCTTAAGAGAAAAGTGTTTGGGATGAAGTTCAAGAAAGGCATTGTTATCTTTGACAAGACGATGAGCAGAAACAAGATTCTTGTTTGCACTTGGCACATGAAGTATGTTATGTAGATGAATTTCACGAATAGGAGATTGCAAAGTGCTATGACCAATGTGGTTAATTTCCATACCTGCCCCATTAGCCGTAGTTACTTGTTCGCCTCCATGGTACTTGTCGCGGAAGGATAATTTCTCCAGCTCACCGGTTATGTGATCAGTGGCCCCTGAGTCAACATACCAGTTGGAGTCCACTCCATAGGACCCCGTGCTTGCGGATGAAGCACTCTTCTGCGGTGGCCCGGTGAAGTTGTTGTCGAAACGCTTGAAGCAGCGCACCACCGTGTGTCCCTCCTTGCCACAGAGCTGGCAAAAAACACCAGCGAGGAACGTGCGGCCACCATTGCCGCCACCACCGTTGCCACGGCCACCGTTGTTGCCACTAACGCCACTGTTGCCGCCGCCGCAACAAAAACCTCCACTCCCGCTGTCACCACGGCCGCGGGACTGGTTTGAATAATTCCCCCACGGCCACCCTTGGTGACCATGTTAGCGGATGATTGAGAGCCGCCGCTGTTGATCTCCTTGCGCTGCTCGAAGGTGATGAGCTGAGAGTACAACTCGTTGACGGAGATCGGTTCCACGCGGGCGGCCATGGTAGTGACTCAAAGTCCTCGCCAAGGCCAGTGAAAATAAACGAGACAGGTTCCTCGTCCTCCAGCTTCCGGCCAGCCGAAGCCATGTCGTCGGCGAGCCCTTTCATCTTGACGAAAAATTCCGCCACAGAAGACGCCCCTTTGGACGCCGATGTTAGAGCCATACGTGTGGACATCACGCGTGCCCTAGATTGCGAAGCATGCAGGCCTTGGATTGCGGCCCACAACTGCGCCGCAGTGGTCGCAGTCGTGACCTGGCCGAAAACCTCCTTAGAGAGGGAGGGAACAAATAACTGAGGACAATCTGGTCCTCAGCGACCCACTTCTCATACGCCGGGTTCGGCAGCAGGTCGATCTTCTTGCCATCCGTAGGAGATGAAGATTCATCGGTGAGGAGCGGAGATGGGGGCGCCGTCGTGCTTTGGATGTAGCCGACAAGACGAGCTCCCTTCAATGCAGACGACACAGTAGTGTGCCACATATTGTAGTCCCGCGGGTGAGCTTCTCGGAGACGATGGGAAGAAGGCCGAAAGCCAGCGGTGCCATGGCCGAGGATTCCACCATGGAAGGTGTATGGAGATTGGATCGGAAGGTGGAAGGGTTCTAAATTGGATCGGTTTCCGTTAGGAAGAAAAAAACTTTGATTACCATATAAAAAGATATGTAATTGGCAGGAGCGAGATAGCCTCATGGCTCTTGGCTCTCTTCATATATATGGGTCAATTACATAGAGTACAACATGGTTACGTTAGGATATAACTAACGTTACCTAAACACGTGGAACAATCTCCACGTATTACAATATACAAGAATATCTATAATCTAACATTGCTCCCTACAGCCGGCCTCGAATCCACCATATGGAGTCACGACCTGACGAGGACGGCGCGAAGAAAAGACCACGAGATGCGATGATGAATTATGGGTCCAAAAAATTGATCTTTTGGGAAGTAAATTATGGGAAACTACTGGAGATGACTCGTTTTTTGCTTTCCCATATTATTTTGGGAAGTTGGCAAATACTGAGCCTGTTTGGCCCATATTATTTTGGGAAGTTGGCAAATACTGAGCCTGTTTGGAACGCATGAATTTTATAGAAATTGCACAGAAATTTCACAGGAATCAATTCATTTTCACAGGAAAAAGTAGAGGAACAGGAAAATATCTCGCGTTTCAAACAGGGAAACATTGGGGGTATTTAGTTCCCCATGGAATCCAAAATATTTTAGGTTTTGGCTCTTTATTTTGCAAAATGGAACTAAACACCACCCAAAATATTTAACAAAAGATGATTCATTTCCCATTTTGTATTTTGGACTCAAAAAACCAAAATAAAGGAATCTTTACATTGGTTTGTGTGTCATCCTCACAATCTCCATCATTGGAAGACAAATTTTGGTTAGAACTAAACACCCTACCAAAATATTTTGCATTTTGAATTTTGAAATCCAAAATAGTTGGAATTTGAAATTTTAGTTGGAACTAAACAGGGTCAAAAATTGAAAAACTGTTGGAGTTAGCTCTTAGTTTTCAAAATGGACACGACAACATTTCTTAAAGTGACTTCGGTTTTTTCTACCACAATTTAATAAATAGAAAAAAAAAGGTTTCAAAGATATGATTTGCTGCATCATTTTTAAATTTCACAAAGGATTCAAAAAATAAGTTTTCAAGAAGACTATGAACCATTTTCAAGACATTATAGCATACTAAACCAACAGAGCCCACTCCATAAAGAACAGCACCGAGCCACCACAGCCACGTCTTTAAACTCCATTCTCTATTATTTGTCCATTTAACAAGATAAAAATTATCTATGTACAACTCCCACATTGGTGCCAGGAAGGTAATGAAAAAAGGAGGAAAATTTCCTGGGCAGCCACAACACAAGGTATTGGCAGGGGGTATACCAAAATCTGCACATGTCTACTCGAATCATTACTTCTCCGCAAAGAAAAAGAAAACGCTACTTCCTCCTTTTCTGGGGCGACCACCAAAAATTTTCATGCCGGGCTCAGATCTACTTAGTCTCAGCCTTGGTATGACTTGTGGCCACCGCCACACTGCTGCTACTGATGCCAGTTCCTTTCTCTGCCGTCTCTCGGGCTTTCTCCTTTGCCTTGTTGAAGTCTTCTAGGGTCCGGAACTCCTCCCTGAGGAGCCTCTCCAGCTCTGGAAGTTTATCTACAGGGCCACTATCTGGATTTCGGTAATGGTGAAATGCCCTGGTGCAATTAGAAAAAAATCAATGTCAGTGATTATCATGTGCTCAAATCAGACAAGTTCCACTCCAATTTGCAGATTCCATTATCAAGTTGGACCACCAGTTTTCCTGGTATACACCACTTTCATGTAGAAATTGCATGCATAACAATATATAGAAATTAAATGAACTGCATGCGTGCAGCTACTCATACGGTGACACTATAACAGTAAGTTAACATGTAATTGTAGAGTTTCAGCAACAGTGTGTTCCTTCGCTAAAGATAAACAGATAATCTCCTGCAACAATTTCACAAAAGAGGAATGCAAACAAATAAAAAAGATAACACATACCAGTATTTTTCGAGTCCATAAAGATCGCCATTACGGTAGGACTCGAAAGTAAGCTTCTCGAAATCTTCATATACATTGGGCTGGAAGTTTTTCTCCAAACCATAACTGCCAAAGGAAAGGGAAAGGTAATAATTGATGCTGCTCTACTTCAAAAGCCCCCCCCCCCACCCCACCCCCCCCCAAACTTTTATAAGGCGCACGCGCATATTAAGATTCAAACTTTAAAATCTTTGGCCAATAATTTAGATTAATTTTTTAACTACTATTATAATACAAACTTAGTATGGCTAAATTTGTAATCAAATATACTATCCAACTATCATAAGTTTATAACCCTAAACAATATAAAATAAAATTTTGTTAACTGTTATAATACAATGGTTAGATTTGTAATCAAATACACTATTCCAATTATCAAAAGTTTATAACCCTAAACAATATAAAATAATTTTTTGTTAACTATTATAATACAAACTTAATATGGTTAGATTTGTAATCAAATATACTATCTAATTATCATAAGTTTATAACCCTAAACAAAACAAAATAAAATAAATAAATGGTCAAAGTATAATTTAGGAGACCGTGCCATATCAGGTCGCGCCTTATTATACAAGATTATGGGGGTAGTACTAATCAAATAAGATGCCGCAAAATGCAAATAAGCGGCAATTGGAAGGCTATTCTTCAAACTACAATGTCCATACCTATAAAATCTGAATAGACACTCAAGACCATATCTGTAGCTCGCTGCAGCATCCTCCAGCGCGAATTTCTTAAAATCCTTATACATATCTTCGTTTAGGTTATCTCTCAGATAGTACGACCAAAAACGATACAGTGAGTTCATTTGCTGCAAACCATTGAAAGCACATGTCAATAGTAATGAAAAATATAACTTTTCAGTTAAAGAACAAGGGCACATGTAGTATAATCACGTCTCTGATGGTCCAACTGACATAATCACGAAGACAATGTAATGGCACGTATAGATTAAACCTAATCAGCTTTATGCTTTTTCGCTAGTTAGTGTTTACAAAGATAAGACTGCCAGATAAATATAGGAGAGAACTGCACCTCACTCTGGCCAGCGCCTAATTTCTTATGCTCCATTAGGCATTGATTTTTGAACTTATTGTACCTTCACTCAAAACAAGAAGGTTGATATATATATAAGAGGAAATGGAATGGAGGAGCACCGATGAATAATGTTTTAAGAGCATTAACTCATAATACACTTCCACGCCGTAAGACATTTACCTTTGCTGCTGGAGTTTATTTTTTTCTAAAAGATGGTAAGTGAGATGGTGAGATTGTGGAGAAGATTTGGGCACAGATCCAACAGGCGAGCTCCCAGTAGGAATTCCATGAGGAGATGAACTCAGCTTTGAGCTTTTATAACTAGACAACAATGGAATCATCAAATCAACAGCATTTTGAGGAAGCAATTAGGTACTCCCTCCATCCCAAATTATAAGTCATTCCAAGAGTCTTGGAGAGTCAACGCATTCCAAGTTTGAACAACTTTATATAATAAGATAATAACACCTATGATACCAACTAAGTATCATTAGATTCTTCATTAACTATATTTTCATAGTATACTTATTTGATGTCACAAATCTTTATATTTCTCTCTATAATTTTGGTCAAACTTGAGATGTTTTAACTCTCCAAGGTTCTTGAAATGACTTATAATTTGGAAGGGGGGAGTAGGTTTTACTGAAGTAGACAAGGATTAATTGTCGACTCACCTGTGATTTTCTGGAGTAGATCCATAGAAATATCCAACTGAATTGCCTGGAGGACTTTCTGATACACCACCATATTGGTCAGGGTTATTCACAAAATTACCAGCAAAGAACCTCTGCTTACGTGAGCTGTGCATTTTTCTATTGCCTTTATTTTGGCGCCTACGTGGAATGGGCTGTCCAGCTTCTTCGGTACCATTAGTCCCAGTGCCAATATGGTTCCCCTTTGAACCACTGGTCGGTTTAGAATCAACATCTGCAGGATCAGCCTGGGAACTTCTTTGATTCTCAGTGCGTCGACCATGAAGTTTCTGAAGTTAAAATTAATAGTACAATATTAGCACGAGAATAGAACAAAAGGTAGAATTCAATACCAAATAGAAGATCATCGTATACAGACTGGAGTCTCAGAATGCAATCTAAGTGAAGCGAAAAAGCTAGCTAGTTTAATTAAGCTCAGACACTAAGACCTTCAAACCTGACCTCAAGCCAGCATGATCAGATGTAGCCCCACAAGGAATACACGTATTCCAAGTTTGCAACACACTTATTCTATGACTCCAAATTTAAATAAGCAAACATTTGAATCCATACGGCTTATCGGTCCAAGACTCAAACAGCAACATGGAACACAATTGAAACATTGTCTATTGCTACCAATAAGTTAACCTAGGAGCTGACACTGAAGGTTACAAAACACCTTGCAACTTTTCATAGATGAGAATTCGAAATAATGAGCTTATAATTTTACAAAGGAAGCATCTGCTCGATTTACCATAAATATAAGAACAAATGAATCTGGTGAGTAGGTAGTATTAACTGGAGCAAAACCACCAGAAATCTATATTCTCACAGACGTGTCAGAGTGTTAACTGGGAGGTAACCTCGTTATAAGGGCCAAATAGTCTTTTTTTCAGCCAATCAATTGTTGGTTAACAGGCAAATGGATAGCATGACAATGTCCAATGAGCATTGGCCAGTGGCATCACCTCATAGTTGTATAACGCATCACTTATTCTTGAAGCTTCCTCAGTTGAAAACGCCTGTGGTATACTTGTGCGGTTTTTGTCATCCTTTTCTAACCTAGTATCCTGTGAGATACAAAATTGAAACAATATCTCAGTGAAATGTTCTCAATATGTTAACAAATGATACAGCTTACAGCTCATCACAAGTTCCATATCTTAGACATCAACTCGATCTGCAAAATACTTTGGACACCAAATTGTATTGTAAAAACTAACGAAGAGACATAGGGATACCAACATTTACAAGGAAGACTTTCAACTTAATAATTTCAGCATGCATTATAAATGTACTTTATTAACTGTTAGGAGTTTTCTACAACCCAGCAGCCCCAGGCCCAAGCAAACATACAATACAACTCACTGCATGGTTTGGGGAAAAAACAAAAGAAAATAACAGTTAGTTAGTCATTACTCAACGGCAATAATAATCTAAACAAAGGCAAGCCATTCTAGAACAAATAAGCATGATTACGGTGACTAAATACATGTAAGACACCAAAAGTATCTCAATCACACAAGTCTGAGCTAAACCCTTAAAGGCCTGTTTGGATATGGGGTGATCTGTGATTATAATCCAGATCCAGCCGTTAGAATTAAGTGAAAGCTTGAGTTTAAAAATCCTATAGATCTGGTGCAATACCAGCCCCAAGAAGGTTTTTAAAAATCTTATAATTGTAAGCAGAATAAATAAAAAGGGTCTGGCCATCGAAGTGTGAAATGAGCATCAGAAGTCTAGAGATACTATCAAAGGTAACTGAACAAAAATACCGTCCGAAATTGTCAACTTAAGGAATGCTATCTAATGAATCACCCATTTGCTCCAACACTATCAAATATGACAAGTTAACCTCCAACTAGTCAGTGGCAAAATAAATAGATAAAGATTACAGATGTTAAAGAAATTATAACCTATAGCTTCAACAAGCAAAAAAATTATTGAAGAACAATTCCTACCAATAAACTATGAATGTGCTCTCCAATAGCAATGCAATTACAAAGAGTGGCATAAATGCAAATATTTTAAAACAGGCAAACAACAGACACAAAGGGTCAATTGACAATTCGAGATTTGGTAGTACAGGATAGATGTGATATGAAAAGGATGCATCAAATAAAAGAGTATTGCATACAGGGTATATATTACAATGAACTGTTAACCCAATTTACCCAAAACCATTCAATCAATGTCCATATTAAGAAACCAACAGAGGCTAACTCAAGTGCATTCTTGGTTATGACGGCAAGAAACGGGAAAGATAGAGGCATTATATCTTTATACAAATAAAGCAAGATGCACAAAATTATTTAAGTCCAACCTGTGTGACAATCATTAGCCTACTAACATCTTGATCATCAACAAAAAAGTCTTCATCCTCATCATTGCCCCTGCTTGAAATGGAAATATTGCAAAAGAAAATCATTAATGCATGAACAACTTCTAGTCCATATAGCATAGGAGATGTGCAATGGAGCACAACAGGAGAACTACTTTGAGATATAAACAAATGTTGTCAGCATGACTTTCTGATCTGTATGGTAACTGGTAAGTGGTAAGACATGATATCTAGTGCGACAAACTTCTTTATTTTAATATGAAGATGTTATATACCATTCTACTATGGAAGCAGACCATTAGTTAGCTGGCAAAAATATTTTATGCATACTGCAACTAAAACATAATACTTAGTGAAATACTGACATTAAATATGGCTAGCGTATATTTCTCTGACATTTAAATAGCAACTTAAGGTTTCTCCTTGTGGCTTTGCCACCTAGTTTGCCATGATTGAAAGTGACAAACAAGCATATGTATAACAGTAACATATTGTCTACTATTTAAAAGGTGTATTATTATCTAAAGCATATACTGTATAGTACCTTTTGTTCCAAAAGAAAATACAAGTGTGCAGCTTACATGGATAAGGAAACGTTTGCGCACATCTATCACACATAACTATGGGGGGAAAATAGGCAGCAAACATCAAACGACCATCTAGCCCAATGCCCACCCTGCTTTGTCAAGAAAAAGCTAGGTAGCTAGCCCATATGAGCAATAGCTAAAGGAAGCAAAGTTGGCAAGGCTTAGGGTATGTTTGGTCTGCTACCAAATTTGTCACCTCTTGGGTTCTTAGACAAGCCAAATTTCGGCTGCTAAATGGCCCAAGATTTGACAAAGTTTGGCCACCTTAATTCAAACCAAACTTTTTGCCCTCAACCAAAATGGTGGCTAAAATTGGTCAAAGTAGACAAAATTTGGCTTGGCCAATTTGGGCAAACTTGCACCATACCAAACACAACATAAGTACTTAGTTATTCTGCTTCTGCCTTGAGAAAGGAAAAATAGGCTATCACATCCACTTGCATACCCAACTAGAAAATAATTAATAAACACATGAAAAATGATCTTATACCAGTTATAATTTACCTTTTATGTGAATAAAGGGCATCACGTGAATGGTCCACATGTTCCAGTTCCAATTCCTCATCAAGCAAGAAAGTGCTTTGGTCACCACCAAAACTAGAGAAGTCACTTGGGAAACCATTAGAGAAACCTCTTTCACTCTGAGCATCAGGTACATTAATCTTCGACCTCACTTTCTGAACTTCACCAAATCTAAAAGAAGATTCATGTTTGCGAGAAGGGTGTGCAGAAAGGTTCTTAGTCTTTTCATCAATACTGATAACAGAAAAGTCCTTATTCAATGAATAACCATGTGAATCTTGCACATGTTCATCAATAACTTTTTCCTCCATACCAATATATGTATTACATCTAATATCTTTAGATTGACGGTGCTTCTTTTGATCTTTAGAATAAGCATCCTTATTTGGAAGGCCACCAATGTTCTTCTCACCCACACTGCTATCCATACTGGCAGATGATGGGCTCGCAACAGATGTACAAGAAAGCGAGACCCACTTTGACCAATCAGAACGCCTTCTAATCTTCTCATCCTAGTAGTAGAAAGCAAAGGATAAGGTAAAACCAAATACCTAAACAGAACATGAAATTTGAACAATGACAATTAAATAACATCACAACCTGAACTTCTAGAACACTTGAGCTTGTCAGTGCATCTAATATCAGGTGTTTATCCTCAGTCATTTTCTTAAGCTGCAAACAAGATGAAAAAACAAAAGAGTTATTTCCTAGCACAAGTGCAAAATAATATTGATCGCAAAAAAAAGGGCAAAATAATAGAAATACAACATTAAGCAATCTGGAAAGAAAACATACTCTATTGAAATCTGCAAGTTTTGAAATTGGAACCCAACCATGCTCGTCCATTAAAGATTTCAGGAAATCATCACGCTCCAGATTTGTATCACTGAAAAACATGATTGAATAAAAAAAAGATTGCATGCCACACTTGTGCTTAAAGAACATTTCATCACTCCTAATGTTATCAAAACATATAAGATTGTCTTAAATTGTAGGCTGTATTGGTATTTGCATGTATGTTGCATAAGGACATTACAACTGAATTTTTTAAGATCATGTTTCTGATAACCGGCAAATATCAAACTAAAACAAACTATTCGGCACCACTACCCAGCACCCATTAAAATTAAATGAGAATCTATCAACATATTGCTACAAATCCACGTGACTATTCTTGTAGGTATCATGCTTTCTTATAACTTCAAAAGAAGATAATAAGAATTTACCTGAAGTAGTACTCCACTTGAGTTAGTATATTAGATCTTAACTCAGCAGCTTCTGGGGATAACACAGAATCAGGAGCAGGTTGATTTTGAATGTAGCGTGGTGGACCTCTCATTGAATCCATAGGTAAAGCGGGCATGTAATAATACATGGGAGGGATAGGCCCTGAGTTTTAAGCATTCATCAATATTTGAAAACTAAAAAATCCAAATTCCAAAGTCATAACTGGTGGTAGAGCATTACCAGGATATGGTGGTCCATTGATGTATCCAAGAGGTACCATTGGTCTGACAAAAGCTCTTGGCCCAAGACCTTGTGGTAAGCTTGTGTTTTCTCTAGTACCAAACATCTGAGGATTTTGCCAAGCCTGACCATAATGGCCATGGCCTTCAGGACCAGGATGGGGCCTCGTGCCATGAGTGCCAACAGGAGGCCGCCAAAGATGAGGATCTCCTCTTGGATGTGGAGGCATTGGCCTATTACCCTCATGGGCACCAACTTGATCTACTGGAACAAAAGGAGGCACAGAATTCTCGTAACCAGGCTTTCCAACATGCCGGTCATGATTCGGGACCGGGATAGGAAATGGCTGGTAAGAATATTCTTGTAGTATCATTGGACTGGGAACCACAGGGTAAAAAATGGGTTGCCCTGGATTTTGGGGATAATGCATTGGTGGAGGGTAAGGTGGTGCACCATTAGCATCAGGAAACCGTCGCCTGGGCCCATTTCTATGATGGGCTTGGTGATTTCTGTTGGGATTTCCATTTCCATGGCCATCAAACTTGTGCATACGACTAGCCACCTGAAAAAGTTTGGCCATTTTTATAAAACTGAAGCAAAGTATGAATAGTAGGTGGAAAATGCACATAGGGTATAACCTAGGAAGAGACTCTAATCCTATATGCATCAGTAATAGAAATGTTATAATGTCTATACAGAGATGCAATGAAGCAAAACCAACAAAAAGGATTGAAATGTTTATGCAGTAGAGGAACAGAAGAATGGGAATGGCAAGACCTACCACAATGTCTATCAGACTTCAGAATGGTGTTTTGCGTCAAAACTGTTCAACAGAATACAGGATAGAAGTCTAGCACATTCAGAACGAGATCCAATTTGGACAGTGCATCCCCCAAATGAGGCATGCTATGCAAAAGAATACTATAGTACTATCTAAACTGCAAAGATGATGCTTCAGCAGTTCAGCTAGGCGACAAATTTGAGTTACCATGACAAGTGTAACATACTTCAAACATAGCGCAACCTGGTCAGCTGGAACCCAACATCTAACATGAACGCATTAGACAAAAAGCTGGAACTCCTATAAAAAATAGCTATCCGTTACTACTCGCCAACGAATCAACAGACACCTACATTCAACCAGGCAGCACAAAATAGGCAATAACTACCCATATCCACAGAAGTGAGCAACCTCTGGCATTTGCACCGGAAGTACCTCAAAAATTAGCTACGCCAAAATAGTCCCAGACCCAGTGAACAATAAAATAACACATATGAGCATATCAGAACCAGGGTCAGATTATACCTGCGATGGAGCCGACGGCGGAGGGGGGCCCTGCGGCCCCTTCACGAAATCGCTGCCAGCAGCATTGCCCGCCGCTGCCTTCGCGGGGGGCTCCGAGGCAACCTTCTGCCTCGCCTCCTCGAGCGCGGGCCAGGATTTGGCCCCCATAACGGCCGCCTCGCCGGACGAAGCCGGAGGTGGTGTGGTCTTCCTCCATGGCGATGCGCCAGCCCCGACTCCGGCGCCGCCAGCCGGATCCGCTACCTCTACCGCCGCCGCGCCGGCGCCGGCCGCATTCGGCTCCTCCATTACAGACGCCAACGCACAACAGCAGAAATCAGAGACTACCTGATACCTGGCTGCCGCGTTTCTATCCCCGCCGCCGCCGCCGCCGACGCCGGGAGCGCGAGACACAGGAGCAGGATTCCGGAGAGACCAGAGCGATTCCTCTTAGTTTAGCGCGCGTCCATGGAGGCGCCGGCGACGACCCGCGACGACGAGGTACGGACGGCGGCGGGGTAGGGTTTTGGCCTTTTGGGCAGAGAGATGGGCGACTAGGGTTTTTGGGTGGAAGTGAGAAGGCGAAAGCGAGACCGTGAGAGTGAAACACAGCAGAGAGTCAGAGACCGAGAGGGACAGCCGGACAGGGGGTGTGGACTGCGAGAAGGCTGTGTGCGCGTCTCTGCGTGCGTGGAGCGCGTGAGGAGACAGGAGAGAGATCGAGGTGGGAGGGGCGCCGCGGGCCGGGGGAGTGGGGACCGACGACGGGCGATGGCAGGTGCCGGCCGGTGCCGGGACTGCGTGCCTGCGGGCGGTTTTGTACGGGAGAAAATTGCAAATTTGGGATTTTAAACGATGTGTACACTTGGGACTCCAAACATTAAGGTCTTGTTTGGATTCACATGTATCTGCCTCAAGCCACATAGATTGGAGTGTATATTAGTTCAAATACACTCCAACACATGTGGTTTGAGGGAGATACATATGCATCCAAACAAGGTCTAACTTTGCAAAAACAAGTCTTCAAACATTGCTCATTTGATTTTCATGCCATTATGTGTATTCTATCTATTTCTCCTACACCTAATAAAAAGAACAAAAGGAAGACCACCGCCTAAAAAGAACAAAAGGAAGACCGCCGCTTAGTGCGACCTTTTTTTCGGTCTGCGCCTTCATCCACGTGCGATTTGTCGAACGTAAAATCAATCGTACGCGAGAGAAGGAAATCGAACGTAAAATCAATCGTACGCGACAGAAGGAAAAAACGCGATAGAAGGAAAGAAAACGCGATAGAAAAACGAGAAAAGGAAAGAAAATATTCAGGCAAATTTTTCCCAACGCAATAGAAAGAAACGAGAAAAGGAAAAAAAGAAAAGGCCGTAGAGTTTTCTTTAAATCCGCAAGCCACCTCCTCTTGGCTCTTTTTCGTCGGCCGTCGTCCAAGGCTCCCGTTGCGAGGGTGGAGGCGCCGATGGGCGGAGGCGGAGTGGGAGCGGGGGCGCTGGCCGGGCTCGCAGTGTGCGCGACGCTCGCGTGCAACGTTGCCATGCCCCCATGCCCGGCGCGTTCCTGCTGTTGCTGCACCCGAAGGACATGTTCCTCTACGCCAGCACGGCCGTGATCGGAACGTGCACGGGCGCCATCACCTCGGTGGCGGCGTCGACGACGAACGAGCTGTTCGCCACCAAGAACTTCGGCGTCAACCACAACGTGGTGGTGGCCAACATCCCGCTGGGCTCGCTCTGCTTCGGCTACCTGGTCGCGCTCGTGTACCAGAGGGGCGCGCACGGGCACGCCGGCGGCAACCACTGCATCGGCGCCGCCTGCTACCAGGACAGCTTCATCCTCTGGGGCGCCACCTGCGCCCTGGGCACGACGCTGTGCACCGTGCTCTACGCGCGGTTGCGCTGTTCCGCTTCCGCCGACCGGGACCGGGAGGCTACCCCGCTAGCTAGATGCTACGGCGCTAGTTGGTTGGCTAACACGTAGATGGTGATGATGATGATGACAACGAAGGGACCAGAAGCTTCCCTCATCAATGAGTTTAGCTGCTCATTAGATGACACATAACTATGAGGAGAATAAAAATATCTGCGGGTCCAGTGCTGCTAGGTGGATATAGCATATTTTTCTTTTTCCTTTTTCTTATCTTATTAAGATTGTTTTGTTTTGTTAGTTTGTTGACACAGTCCGCCCATGCATGCACTGAAATTCTAATATTTCATATAAGACCGCCGCTTCGTGCGACCTTTTTTCGGCCCGCGACTTCACCCACGTGCGATTTGTCGGACGTAAAATCAATCGTACACGACAGAAGAAAGAAAACGCGATACAAGGAAATAAAATGTGATTGAAAAAAAACGAGAAAAGGAAAGAAAATATTCAGTCAAATTTTCCCCCCTACGCAATAGAAAGAAAATGAGAAAAGGAAAGAAAAGAAAAAGCTATAGAGTTTTCTTTAAATCCGCAAGCCGCCTCCTCCTCTTGGCTCTTGTTCGCCCGCCGTCGTACAAGGCTACCGTTGTTAGGGTGGAGGCGACGATGGCCGGAGGCGGAGCGGGAGTGGGGGCGCTGGCCGGGCTCGCAGTGTGCGCGACGCTGGCGTGCACGTTGCCAGCGTCGTATTCTTCCTCCGCGGCCACGTCGACGGGCGGCGGCCGCGCGGGTGTGCGACGAGGTTGGGCACGGGAGGCATCGCGGCGCACTGGGTGGTGGAGGGCGAGGATGGGGAGGCGCTGGACCGCGACGTCGTGCTCCCGGCGGACGCCGTTCCCAACCTCGAGTCGTGCATGCCCGCCCGCCACTCATGTTCATCTTCTCGTCGCGCAGTGTCGCAGGCTCGCAGCAATAGGTGACTGCATCTCGGACAGAGCTCAACTAAAGCTTGGCTTGCGTACGTTGTGCTTGTGCATGCAGTGGCCACCCGCAGGGGCGACGCCACATGGATTTTGTCGGGTGCACAGGCATCAGGGTAAAAAAAATTGTCCTTTAATAGTCTAATTTTTACCATATATTTCAATATAGTTGTGAAAATTATTGAAGCGGTGCACCATGGTTGATTTACGAGTAGCTTCGCCACTAGCCACTCGGCGATGTATGAGGCGTTCTGGCGGGAGGTCGGGGACCGCGGGCCGACCATGATCTGCAGGTGGCAGGTGATGAACTACCCCTCCGATGCAGCAGCGCTCTGCTGGTACCTCGAGCCAGAGCTGGAGCGCGAGGTGCGCCGACTCCACCGCGTCGTTGGGAACGCCATGGTCGATGGATACCACCTTGAAGAATCATGGACCTATTGGTTTCGGTGATTAACGGCAAATAGAGATTATTATGGTTAATGTGTGTTTTGCAGAGGCTATGCTGTAACACCCCGGGTGTTAATAACTTAATTAAAAATTGATCATGTCATCATATGCATTAAGCATCATTCATTTGTTTGAAAACCTGAATATGCATTGAACTAAAATGAGTTTACTTGCTTATGTTTGATCAAGTGTTTGAATACAGGTCATCTTTTCAAATTCTCAAAATTAAAATTTTGAATCCAAACCCTATTTCCCAGAGGGGATGGATTAAACCTTAAACATGATTTTCAAAATCTATAAAGTTTTTGCCTATGGTTGTTTAAGCAAAGTTGTAGATCTTGAAATTTTGATCATCTTTCGTGTTCAAAGTTTTCTTGAAAACCCCTGGAAGCTTGAGCATTTTGCAAAATAGTCACAGGGTCAGTTCAGTCTTTTGATCGAGCAGTTGCATGGCGGCGTTGAACTCGACGTCGGCCCTGTCCGACACCTGTCCATGGACTAATGTCTTGTCGAGTACGTGGCGAAATCGCGGAACCCGTTGCCGTCTTTAAAACGGGAACCCGTCCTCTCTGTCTCCCTTTTCACGCCACTCCATCGCTCTGCCTTTGCTCCGCCGAGCGCTCCACCTCCATTGACGAACTCGTCCGAGCTCGTTAGCCACTTCCAACCACTCAATCCTTCGCCATTGTCTTCGCCTTGACCTTGCGCATTCTCGGGGTGAGTTGGTGAAAGCCATCGAGCCTGCATTCGTTCAGCGCGGATCCGTCTTCCTCAACTCCGACGAGACCGCCGCTGCTCTGGTCAGTCTTCGACCGGACTACGCAGGAGCCACATTGTCTTTTTATCTTGTAATTCTTGCTCCTTGTTCATCTCTGAGTCTTGTCGGGTTCTCCGTGTTGCAAATGGTGGACCATAGCTCCGAGAACATCTTCGTTGTCGCGCAGTTCTTCGTCTCCGCCGGCACGTTCTCCGTCGACGGTCGTCTCCGCTTCATCTCCGGCCACGCTTGTTAGCGCTTCGTGACCAGGGTGAGCTCTTCGACCTCTCCGCTCTACTCGTTTGTCCTTGAATCAAGCCTTCGAGCTCTGTCCTCGGGCGCCGTCGCTGTTCTTGTTCGGCGTGGCGGAGTGTCCGTCGTCTAGGTCGCTATAGTTGATCTTTTCGAGATCTGAGTCTTGCGCTAGCTTCGCCTAGCCGTCCTGAGTCTGTTTCGAGGGGTAGTTACCCTCGAGCGCGTGCGTGTTTTCTCCGGCGCACGTCGCGCAGCTCCACACCGACCGCCAGTGTCGTCGATGAGGATGTTGCTTTTAGCTCTGAGTTCGTTTCGTACGCGCTTCGCGTTGTTTGGGGGCCGCTTAGCTTGCTAGAGTTGTTGGTTGAGTCGATCGAGGCCTGTGTCCGTCAGCGTATGTGTGGTCGAGCTCGGGTCGTCGCCATTGCCGTCGACAAGGTCTCCTGGGTAAGTTTTAGCCTTGTTTCTGTTGGGCGTTTTGCTCATGGTCGTTCCTTGAGCCGTTTTTGAGGCCTAGCTTCATTGATCAAGGCCTAGCTTCATCGATCGAGGCCTAGCTTCATCGATCTAGGCCTAGTTTCTTTCGATCGAGGCCTAGATTCTCTGATCGAGGTCCGTGCTCGACGGCGCGAGATCGGTCGAGCCCCGTCCGACCGCCATCACCATCGTTGAGGTGTCTCTGAGGGTTTGTTTGGGTCGTGGCGCACCTCGTTGGGTTCGGCTCGGCGAGCTGAAGCAGTTTCGAGGGGTAGCCGTTCGATTTGGTCACCGACGGCGACGCGCCGCCGTGTTTTGTGGTTCTCGGCGCCGTCGCTCGAGCGTCTATGCCACTGTTGGGCAGATCCCAGCCGTCAGTGGGTTGTATGAAGGGTTTTTCCCTTTTTCCTGTTTTGCTCAGTAATAGCTTTTGTTGTTTAATTAGTTATAAAATGTTTAGAAACCCTTATAACTTTAGGCTTTGAGTGATTTTGGATTATTTGATACATATGGTCATTGTCCAGTGCCAAACACAAGTTGGACATGCTCGATGTCATGCTGCTTGCTCAGTTCTTTTGGATGTAAGTGTTAACTTAGATAAACAAGATAAATAGGGTTTAATTAATTTGCTTTTTAACCTAGGGTTGCTTTCCTTCGTGAAGGGAAGTGGTACTCGAGGTGCAATCTATTTTAGTTTTCTTTTAAGGGCCTGTTTGTTTGTGTTGAGCATCATGTTTACTATTCGAGCATCATCTAAAACATGTCATTATATCGTGTAGATTGTTCGTTGGTTGGGTTGGATACCTCCAGTGAAGGGGTTTTCTCTCTTGAATCTGAGTCCGAGTTCGTTTATCCCTCAAACCAAGGCAAGCCCCGGTGCATTCAAACATTTCCTTGTATTTAAAATGTTTGCTTTAAATACACTTATGTTTATATTATTGCATTACGGTACTTTATTAAATTCCTACTTGATGCATAGCTTTATCCTTGTACTATTTGTACCTTTAACCTTGCCACTTGTTTAAAGATGCAAAGTTTTTCGCAAAAATGCTTAGTATGCTTAGAACTTTTATTAGTAGGTGATTTCCGGTCACCTACGCATAGCGTATTGCTTCGGCAAATGGTTATGTTTTCTGAGAAGGGGATGTTGTTGCTGGAAGTAATAATCTGAGACCGGGCGGACACGGTGTTGGAGAGCCATCAGCGGTGTCTGGTGAGCGGGTTCTTTCCGCCTGTGTCGATTAGGAACCGTCCGTTGTAGACCTCCAAGGGTTGTGACTTTGGAGTACTTATCACATACTCCGGGAAGCTGGACTCTGGCTATTCTCGCTTGAAGAACGGTTAACCCGCACTGGAAGTGGAGAGATGGCGAGAGTAGTGTGTACCCTCCAAGTTAGCGAACTGGATGGAGGCGTACTGTGCTCTCGGGTGGCGGAACCCCGGTCTTGGCGAGAGGATCCAGGGAAAGGTAGTCATATGCGTGCTTTCAGCGGTTGTATATGTCGTGTGATAGGGAAGCCCCAGCTGGGATAAACCGGTTCGAATCGTCGTGTTCCTCGGAAATGGAAACATGACCCTATCCTCTACCGCGTAGTAATACACTTTAACTGGATACTCGTTGGATCCCTTTGTGGATGTTTATTACCCTGTTATCGATCATACATCTAGATCGATACTTGAGTAATCTTATGGATAACTTAAATGATTTCAATTCTTTTTATAAATGCTCATTTATGCAAAATACTTTATTCTTGCAAACCACACCTTGAATCCTATGACTTGCATACTGTTTTGTCCACCAAATACTTTTCTTTGTCGGATAAGTCTTGTGGAGTACTCCCGTACTCAGGGTTTGTTAACCCCTGTTGCAGATGAGGATCACAACCCGGTTTGTGTGGCTTCTTGCTGCATGACCGTGGTCAGTGTAGATGAAGATGAAGAATAAATTGTCCTTGCTTGACTCTTGGGCAAGAGTATCTCGGTTGTCTGTTCATACTCTATCAGCATCTTGATGTACTGTTAGCGTATGACACTTAAGTTATGTTTCAAAACTTATGGTTTGTAATATGACTTCAAATTTCCGCTACTTTGATGTAATATAAAAATTTCGTATTACTTCTGTAATGATTGTAATGAGGTGATCCTGTTCGGAAAGAGGTGGATGACCCGCTGCAAAGTGGCGACACCTGATGGACTAATTAAGGTTTGGATCATCTGTTGGGATTAAGGTTAATCCTGACAAGTAGGCCCTATCTTAAGAGGTTCTGTCACATATGCGTAGCTTAGCCATAGTGATCAACATGAATGGGCTTCAATGATTATCACTTAGCCCCCTAGATGAATATCGTTTCGGATTTCAAAGAAACATGATGAAGACCCTAGAGTGATAGATCTAAGTGCCATAAGTAGATGAAGGGCACTTAGTATAGATAGGGCTTTATTTGATCTTTGATCGTACTATCAAGAAGGGTTGAGACTAGTAGCTTGACTTAGGAGAGCTTCATGACTTAGGTGTGATGCACACTTGACTTCTTTAGCTCTAAGCAAGCCTATAGTAACCGTAAGATAACTTAGAACAACTTTCATATTCATCGCGACAAAAACCGAAGTTGATAAAGCCTTTCTCTAGGCGTCGGACGCTGAGTGCAGAGGCGACGGACGCGCCAGACGCTGGCATCGAACGCTAGGGTATGCACCCTGAGCGTCTGGCGTGCTAACAGAGAGTTCCGGAGAGGGGAGATTTGCGACGGACGCATCTGTCGCAAGGGCGTCGGACGCTAGCGAGCGTCCGGGAATATTTTCCCAGAAACCCGAGAGCAGCCAGTTGGCGCCGGACGCTAAGGCGCAGCGTCCGTCGCCAAGCGACGGAGCGTCCGTCGCCTGCTGACGTGAACAGGAACTAGCCGTTGGGACTAGCGATGGAGCGTCCGTCGCCAACTTAAAATGCCTGTTTTCTCAGTCTGAGGGCTAAGTGTGTGGGGGAGTATAAATACTCCACCCCTTGTCTTCCCACCTCGCCTTTGCTCATTTGAGTTGCTGAGTTGCTTAAGAAGGTTGGGAAGAGAGCAAGAGCCCTAGAGGAAGAGAGTGTTTCACGAATCCATCCATCCTCTCCTCTAGTTTATCCAAGAGTTCAAGTGTGCATCCACTCTAGTTGTGAGGCTTGATTGAGTCAAGTGAAGATCAAGGCTTGTTACTCTTGGTTATCCACATCACCTAGACGGTCCGGTGATGTTTGGGAGGAAGGTGATTGCCGGAGGATTGTCGGTGACCCTTCTCCATCGACTTGTGATCGGTTGTGGGCGGTTCACCGAGCCGGAGTGACAAAGAACCAACCCGTAGAGAGCACTCATCCCTTGCGCGGGATTGAGGGGGAGCAACACGTTGCGAGGTGCTCCAACGAGGACTATGGGGTAGTGTCGACTCCTCGATACCTCGGCAAAACGTCGTCATGTCAAGCTTTCTATCCCTAGCTCTTTCATAATGTATTACTTTCCGCGTTGTCCTTACTTTCATTGACTTGCTACCGCTTTCTAGCTAGGACACACAATCGGTAGGCACTAGGGGGTAATTGGCACTGCTAGGATTTCATATTGCTTTAGAAATTTGAAATAAGCCCAATTCACCCCCAACTCTTGGACATCTTGATCCTTTCAATTGGTATCGGAGCTTGGTTGCTCTTAAATTAGGCTTTACCGCCTAGAGCAAGATGTCATATGGGGATGGACCACCTCCCATGTTCGATGGAGACGACTTTTCTTGTTGGAAAGTTCATATGGAGGCCTATCTAGAGGCCGTGGATGCGGGCGTGCTCAAAGCCGCCACAAAAGGGGGTTCTTACTTCGCGAAAGACCCCTACTTTGAGAAGCACAATGTCAAGGCGAAGAATATCCTCTTTCGCGGCATTTGCAAGGATGTCTTCAACCGAGTGCATAATGCCAAAGACGCATTTGAGTTGTGGACCACTATTTGTGCTCTTCACGAAGGTACAAAGAGTGAGTGTGAGGAACGCTATCACTTGGTCATGGCAAAGCTCAATTCTTTCACTATGCTTGCTAATGAAAATGCAAATGAGATATACTCACGTCTTAACATTCTTGTAGAAGAATTGAATGAGCTTAGCCTCAACCAAATGGCACCGACCAATTGACAAATATGGTCATATCGTCACGGTTCTTCACCAAGGGGATCTCTCCGCCTCTACACCAACACAAGTATTGGGCAAGATAAATGCTCATGAGATGTACATGAAGATTGGTGATGGAGGCTCTTCATCCTCCACCAAGAAGAAAGAAAAAGAGAAGGAGGAAAAGAAGGACTTGGCTCTCAAGGCATCCTCCTCGGAGAAGTACAAGATGCAAATCATGTATGAGAGTGCAAGTGATGATGAAGATGAAGAAAACATTACCCTCATGGTAAATAAGACCACCAAGATGTTGAAGAGGCTAAACAAAAGTGGAGTCAAGTTTGACTCAAAGAAGAAGAAAATCTTCACAAGCTCTTCAAGGAAGCCCATCTCCTAAATGAAGTGCTACAATTGTGGCATTCTTGGTCATCTAGCTCATGCTTGCACTGAAGAGAAAAAAGACAAGTTCAAGAACAAGAAGTTCAAGAACTATAAGAAGAAGGGTGCACAAGATGATTCTAGTGATGATGACAAGAAGCAAGACAAGCCTTACAAGAAGAAGAAGAAGAACTTCGACTTCCACAAGAAAAATAAGGATGGCAATGCTTATATTGTGGGTGATTGGCTCACCGACATGGAAGACTCAAGTGACTCCTCCGATGGTGATAGTGAAGATGAGAAGGTGGCCGCATTGGTGATTGGTTCTTCTACTCCACCGCCACCTCCTCCTTCATCACCGGGTTCATCCTCTACACACCTATGCCTCATGACTAAAGGTGACAAGAAGGTAAAAAAAGAGGATGAGGATGATAGTGGTAACTCTAGTGGTAGTGATAGTGATGATGATGACACGCCATCCTATGATAAGCTAATTAAAATTTGCAACAAGTACTCTAGCATCATAAGGAGGTATAAAGGTAAAAATGACAAACTCCAAGACATCAAAGATAACTTGCATGCTAAGCTTGATGCCTTGTCTAGTTCTAATGATGATTTGAAGCTTGAGAACAATTCTCTCACATCTAGCACTAGGGAGCTCAAAGCCTCACTCAAGCAAGCTAATGAGAAACATGAGAAGCTTGAGAGGTCAACACAAGAGCTCCATACAAGGTATAACTTGCCCAAAGATGACTACAACTAAGTGAGAAATGAACATGTCACACTTGTGGTAGCTAATGAATTGCTTACAAATGATCTTTCTACACATGTTGCTATTAACCCGGTTGTTAAGTGTGATATAGCTACTTTTTGTGAGGACTTGCTTGATGAAGTTGCTAGTGAGCAAAATGCTAAGTGCAAGGGCAAGAAGATAGTTGAAGCCGACAAGTGTGATGACTATGTGAAGATGGGGGAAGAAAACTCAAAGCTCAAGGAAGAGTTAATCAACCTCAAGGCCAACAAGCCTCTCATCATCAAGCCGGCCAAGGAAGATGACAAGCATGTTAGCACCTTGATCAACACACTTAAAGAAGAAAATGCAAAGCTCAAGATTGAGAAGACCAAGCTTGCAAGTGGGTTTGAGAAGTTCACCAAGGGCCACAACCTTCAAAGTGAGCTCTTGATGAACACCGTGATGAAGACTGACAAGACCGGTATTGGGTTCAAGGAGAACCAACTCATGAAGGCCAAAGTCAAGATTGAAGCAAAGAATTATTACAAGAACAAGGCCATGAGCAACTATCAAGAGCAAGCAAAGCCAAAGCCTAGAAGATGCTTTGAGTGTGGACAAGTTGGCCACGTTGCTTATGATTGCAAGACTCCACCTCCCAAGACCTTGCCCAAGCACACAAGGCCCATTGCTCATGATGCATACTTCATCATCAACAAGGACTCCAAGGGTAGACCACTTGTGGTGTTTCTCGGTCCTAAGATGAAGAACAAGCCCAAAGTGCTATGGGTTGCTAAGGAGTTGGTTGACAAGGCTATGGGACCTTGCCAAGTGTGGGTTCCTAAACAATAAGCTTAACTCCAAGTTGCTTGTGTGTAAGTGAACTACAAGACCGATGGAAGTCATTGGGTGATTGATAGTGGTTGCACTCAACATATGACTGGTGACTCCTGGATGTTCACCACACTTGATGAAGATTATGAAGGGTAAGACAAGATTACCTTTGGGGACAATTCAAAAGGCAAACTACAAGGACTTGGCAAAATGGCAATCTCCAATGATCAATCAATATCTAATGTCTTGCTAGTGCAATCTCTAAGCTTCAACTTGCTATCGGTTGGACAATTATGGGACCTTGGTTTCCAATGTCTCTTCACTCCAAATGAGGTGGTTGTGTCCAAGATAGATGACAAGTCATTGATATTCAAAGGGTTTCGGCATAACAACCTCTAATTAGTGGATTTCACCTCAAATGAAGCTAGTCTGCAAACATGTCTATTCTCCAAAAGTTCTTTGGGTTAGCAATGGCATAGAAGATTAGCTCATGTGGGAATGTCAACTTTGAAGAAGCTTGTCAAGAAGGAGATGGTTAGAGGTGTCAAGGATGTGGTGTTTGAGAAGGACAAATTGTGTAGTACATGTCAAGCCGGCAAGCAAGTGGCAAACACTTATCCCACCAAAGCTTTCATGTCAACCTCAAGAGTCCTAGAGCTACTTCACATGGATCTATTTGGACCTACCACCTATGCTAGCCTTGGAGGCAATCTCTTTTGCTTGGTGGTAGTTGATGACTACTCTAGGTACACTTGGGTGTTCTTTCTTCAAGACAAGGGAGAGACACAAGGTATATTCAAGAAGTTTGCAACAAGAGCACAAAATGAATTTAATGTGAAGATCAAGAAGATAAGAAGTGACAATGGCACCGAGTTTGTGAACACCAAGATTGAAGACTATTGTGATGAAGTTGGAATCAAGCATGAAGTGTCCGCCACATATACCCAACAAAATGGTGTAGTTGAGAGGACGAACCGGACTTTGATCACACTTGCTAGATCCATGCTAGATGAGTACAACACCCCCGAGAAGTTTTGGGCCGAAGCAATCAACACTGCATGCTATGCGGCCAACCGACTATTTGTCCAAAGACTTCTGAAGAAGACCCCCTATGAGCTTGTGAATGGGAAGAAACCGGATATATCCTTCTTCCGAGTGTTTGGATGCAAAGTGTACATCTACAAGAAGCATCAACACTTGGGCAAGTTCCAAAGGCGTTGTGACATTGGTTTCTTACTTGGCTATTCACTTAAATCCAAGGCATATCGAGTATTTAACAAAGCCTCTGACTTAGTTGAAGAAACATATGACTTGGAGTTTGATGAAACTAATGGCTCTCAAGAAGAGCATGAGAATCTTGATGATGTAGGTGATGAACCCTTGAGGGAAGCTATGAAGAATATGCCCATTGGTGCCATCAACCCACTAGAGGTGGAAGATGTAGAAGATGATGCAAATCAAGTACCTTCTCCACCACAAACGCCTTAAGTTGATGAAGAACAAGTGAGGGAAGCATAAGAAGATTCCTTCATCCCTCAATATCAAGCCGAGGCTCAAGCTAGTGATGTTGATGCACCACAACCTACTCCCCAAGTGATTGATAGAAGATCTACACCTATGCTTCAAGCTCATCCATAAGACCTCATCATAGGGAGTCTATCAAGGGGGGTAACAACTCGATCTAGACTTGCTTCTTATGTTGAGCATCACTCTTTTGTTTCCTTTGTTGAGCCTTCTAGTGTGGAGGACGCACTTGCGGATCCAGATTGGGTGAACGCCATGCATGAAGAGTTGAACAACTTCACCCGGAACAAAGTGTGGACACTAGTAGAAAAGCCCAAAGGAGCAAGAATCATTGGCACCAAGTAAGTGTTTAGGAACAAGCAAGATGATCAAGGCGTGGTTGTGAGGAACAAGGCAAGATTAGTGGCAAAGGGGTTCTCTCAAGTTGAAGACTTGGATTTTGGGGAGACCTTTGCACCGGTTGCAAGACTAGAAGCCATTCGTATCCTTTTGGCGTATGCTTCACATCACAAAATGAAACTCTTTAAAATGGATGTGAAGAGCGCTTTCTTAAATGGTTTCATTAATGAACTTGTTTTTGTCTCACAACCTCCCGGGTTTGAAGACCCAACTTGTCCTAATCATGTGTATAGGTTGTCCAAGGCTCTATATGGATTGAAGCAAGCTCCAAGAGCTTGGTATGAGAGGCTAAGGGACTTCCTACTCAAGAAGAGCTTCAAGATCGGGAAAGTGGATACCACACTCTTCACCAAGGTGCTAGATGGAGAAATCTTTGTTTGCCAAGTATATGTCGATGACATTATATTTGGGTCAACAAACCAAGATCATAGAAAGGAATTTGGTGCATTGATGTCCAAGGAGTTCGAGATGTCAATGATTGGTGAGCTAACCTTCTTCCTTGGCTTACAAGTGAAGCAATTGAGGGAGGGCCCTTCATATCACAAGAGAAGTACACACATGATGTGCTCAAGAAATTCAAGATGGAGGATTGCAAGCCAATCAATACCCCAATGCCTACTAATGGGCATCTCGACCTTGATGAGTGAGGTAACCTGATCGACCAAACTCTTTATCGCTCGATGATCGGTAGTTTACTTTACCTCACCGCTTCTAGGCCGGATGTCATGTTTAGTGTGTGTATGTGTGCAAGGTTCCAAGCTAATACTAAGGAGTCGCACTTAAGTGCGGTAAAAAGAATCCTAAGGTACATAAGACACACCCCTAGCATTGGCATTTGGTATCCCAAAGGAGCTCCCTTCCAACTTGTTGGTTATTATTGATATTTGTTAACGCAAACAGAGAAATCACTTGGAAGTAATCCGCAAGCGCACGGATACCGGTGAGCACTTCACCTGTGAGATTATCCAGAGTATCATAATTTATATTTCCACAGGGAGAAAGTGTGCATCCGACTAACCAAACCTATGCTATTAACCTTTAGGCTACAAACAAGGTGATCTTGATATGAGCGATTAGAGAAGATTGTGACTGTAGTCTCGTTCTAGTCTATATAAGATATGAGTTATTATTCTATTGGGGAGAACCGTCGTGATAAGAGACACCTCAGAGAATGCTTACCACGCGGCCTAAAAACCCTTCCAGTCCTTCTAATGGGATTATGGGTTCCAAAGGTATCTACGGAATTGTCACTTTCCGAGCTACTACCACAGATCCAGTTGTTGACACAAAAACCGTCGAGGCTGCGAACACGTCGGGCTAATACCCAAAATCGATATCCAAAGTGTGCCAGTCGATTTGACCAGTTAATCGACAAGGACGATAACTAGAACAAACTTGAGCGAGACGACAGCGATGCGCCCGGACGTCAAGGCTCTAATTTGCTCCCAACGCGGATCTTGCAAAGCTTGACGGAGATCTGTCAACACCTCATAAGAACTCGTAGGTGAACTAGAACTAATATAGTAAACGTAAATTGCTGGAAAAGTAGATGAAAATAGTAAACTTCTTTGATTGATTGTGTCTCTCCTTTCACGTTACCTCTAGGTACATATTTATACTCCAGAAAAGGAGTTGTAAACAAACACGACTCATACCTTCCTAAACAAAACTCCTATTTTAAAGGAAATAAATGACTCGTGCAAGAGTCAGACTCAAACTATAACAATAATACTGGTATAAAAAATCACCAGTTTCCGTATCTGTCTCTATTACGATTAAACCTTCCATCGGCAGATTTCTAATCTGCAATCTTCTTTCATCGCCATCGGTAGCTTTTTGCTGATGTCAGCCTCGTCATCCTGCTTCCATCGGCAGCACCTTATCACCTTTTGGCAACTCCCCATTTCCATCGACAATGTTACCCTTCTTCTATCGGCAATGCTTTTAACGGCAACACCCTCTTGCCTTCATTGGCAACCTCTTCATATCGGCAAGTAGCCTTCTTTCTTCCTTAACGTCTCCTCAATAAAATTTTACAATCGGCAACCTCCTCTTCTTCCATCGGTAACCTAACCGGTAGTATCTTGATGCCGATAGGGAATAGTGACCGTCTTCTTGCGGACCAACGCACTTGATTCATATTGACACGTACCAAAAAAACGGTGTCAACACCAGCTAGACAGGGGATATCTATGAGTATCCTAGCCCAAACACCACGTTTACGCTAGAGATGATTACCCTACTCTCTACGCGAAGAGAATAAAGTAAACTCACAAACCAAAGAATAGTAAAACAGGGAACTTACTAGAATTAGAAGTCGAATTACCGAAGAAATCCTAGGAACAAGCCTCGGGTTAGGATACTTGATCCCGTCGATACAAACTGGAGAAGAGACACCGACAGGCCGGGCTTCCTCCAATCCACACCTCCACTCTAACTCTCTCAATCTAGAAGAGTAAACTCTAATCTCACATAGAAACTAAGAATAGTTTCTCTTGAATGCTAAGCCCTAGAGAATAGATCCATAAGGGATCTTCTTTGGAGAATCCTCTCTGGAAAATATGTAAATGAATAATGGATTGCTCTTTGCTAGGGGGCAGAGGTCCTCCTTATATAGCCCCCTCAAATGATCGTCAGTCGTCGGATCAAACCGACCTTAATGGAGGGTTTAGATTAAACCTCAAAGGCGGTGGAACCCTAATCCACGAAGCGGGACCTCATTGGGCCTTAGCCCAGGGCGGCCGCCCTAGGGGGAGGGCGCCCGCCCTACCCTGCTGACAGGTGGGCCCCTCCTTCCAGGGGGTTGGTTCTGGAACCTTCTAGATTATTCTTTTTTGTACGGAGGTGTTATGTGTCTATGTAATCCTTACTTGTGAGCCTTTTTTGCTCCTTTGCAGTTGTCTCCCTGCAGAAACAGATAAACACCAAAACTCATGGAATTCTGTCAGTTAAAACCCTATGTCTAGGTGGTGTGTTGCAAATATATCCTTTCTTCTGCTTAGTTGACACTTAGAATTGATACTTAAGAGGTGTCAACAAGCTCCCCCATACTTAGGCTCTTACTCGTCCTCGAGAAAAGGATGGTTAAAACATAAGCTTAAGGTTTAGACATCAATAGTAGAAAGATTCCTTTTTATACCTATACTGCGGGAAAATTAGTAGAGTCACCATATAACTATGAGAAGTTGAGGAATAAAGTAGCTAGAAAATAGAGACCCTTCATCTATCAATCTTGTCACTTGGAGTTTTTGCATATTTAGCTTACTTCTTTCCTCTTACTGGTGCTCTCAGATCACTTATGAATGTATTAAAAAGTATAGGTAGATGTGGCATACTTACCTTGCATGTATTGCCTGGTCAAACCGGGATCCGAGAAGAATAATGCCATACTCTTAGATCAAGACTTGTTGGTCAAATTTTATTATAATGTCATCTCTTACAAGTGTATTGTCATTAGAGGAACCATGGGATATCATTGTATATATGTTTTTAGTGGGTGCAAAGCTCCCCTAATTCTACTGCGAGGTTGTCGGACATTTTGCCCATTTTTATTTCCTCGAATTAATTATTTTTGCATAGCCCATGCCTCTTAATGCAACACTACTTCGGAAGAGAGAATCTTTTGTGTTTGTAATGTATGAATAAAGCCTTGACCTTCGGAGTATGATAAAATTCTAACAAGGATCCACACGATTCGAACAAACTCAATACAAAGTAAGTAGCCTTTTGGCTTTTGATTGGTAAGTGTAAAGCATATATGGGATGGTAGATCTTTATTTTAAAGAAATTCTCCAAGTGACAGAGATTATAAAGAATTAAGTTCTCATATTCTACCATCTCATATTCCACAACGACTTAAGTAACATGGAGTCTCTAACTAAATTTCCAACAATAGCAGGACTCCAAGAAACTTCAAATAGAGAGTCTATGAGAATGTTTGTAAGGAAACATTTTATCATTTTAGTTTATCATGTTTAAAACATTTATTTATGGAAACTCACTGCACGAATTGAATTTTAGAGATGTGCATGAAAAAATATAACGTGCAGGGTGCAAACCTGATCGTGGTCGAAGGACGGAGCAGGAGGTGCTCAGCCCAGGGCGGCCGCCAGGAGGTGCTCAGCCTCTGCTTCGGCGTGTGTGGTTGTTTCTCTGTTTGTTTCCAAAATTTGTGCTCGTTGTGGTTGAATCTGTTCGTCTCGTTATCGGGGGTCTCTCCCATACTTGTTTCCTGTTTTCTTAGATAACAACATAGTGGAGACAAGCAAGGTACAAAAATAATAGAAATGATCTGTATTTATTATTTATTTTGAGGCATGTATTACAAAGGGAAATGAAAAAACAAACTAATCTTCTAGATAATGGATCTAATTATGCCTTAAGAACTGCATAACTCGCTAAAGCAACTAGCGATGTTCTAAATACTTCATCTTCTTGTTAAGCTCATCTATATCACTCTTAAGGCCTTCTACTGAGGTCTTCAGGTTCATGACCTGCCTAGTGTAAAAGCCTAGAGAGGTTTGTAGATTGATGATCGCGTCATCTCTAGCATGGAAGTCTTTTTCTAATTCTGCTACGGTTTTGCGACGCTTAGGAGATGTCTCGAAGGAATTGAGGGAGTGCTTCGGGGCATCCTTCGGTGGCACGAATTTGACTTTGGGTGCATGGATTCCCTCGAAGTAGGGACGTTCCTCTTCAGTTGTGTACTTGACGCTGTTGAGCTCTACATTTCGATGGGTCTTCACTCCTACAACCCTCTCCTTGGGTCTTGGTGGAAGAACCTTGGTGCCGATAGGTACCTTGATGATGGGCTCTTCCTTCGGCCCCTTGAGCAGGAGTGGTTGCGGTGGTGCAACGAGGACAGGCTGGGCGTAGAAGGATTTGCTATAGCGCTGCTACTTTGGTGGAATGGTGGCTAGCGGGAGCTCATCGTGGACTAAGACTAAGGCCTTGAAATCTAGATCTTCTCGCGGGAGCTGGTCGAGGTTGGATCCGTAGGGGACCATCCTCCTATCGGCATTGCTGTTGCTGGCCATTAGAGCAAGGAGATCTAGCAAGCGAGAGCTAAGGGAATGATTGAATGATGATGATGGCTGACGTCAGGGGTTCTTTATATAGGGGTGGAAAAAAGGCCTCTAGAAGCATCTACGGAGCAAATCTCTCGGGGAAATGGTTAGATAAGTGTTCTGCAAGGTTTATCGGATAAGAGAGACTAGAAGGTTCGGAAGAGCAAAAGGCGGCAGCAAGAGGTGACAGGGGTGGGGCGGCCGCCCTACACCCTAGGGCGCCCGCCCTGGCTTTGGCTCTGCTGCCGGGCCTCTTCTGCGCACTCATTTCTAGAAGGTTCTATGTCCCGAAAAACTTATGCATGGCCCACGATGCAAAAATTAAATTGATTGGGCCTTAAAATTAACTTAAAAGATAGAAATTAATTACGTCTATTTCTTCTAATTCTTCATTAGGTTCTAAAAATATTTTGAGACGATGACCATTTACCTTGAATAACGTACCTTCGTTATTTTGAAGTGTGATTGCTCCGTGGGATGATGAATTGATTACCTTATATGGTCCTTCCCATTTGCTTTGTAGCTTTCCGTGTTCGAAGAGCTTCACCCTGGAATTAAAAAGTAATACCTTATCTCTGGGTGTGAACTCCTTCTTCTTGATCTTCTTGTCATGCCATCATTTAACTCTTTCTTTGTTGATCTTTGAATTGTGATATGCTTTTTCTCTCCACTCCTATAATTCTGATAATTGCATTTGTCGATTATCCCCAGCGGCATCAAAGTCCATATTCCATCTTTTTATAGCCCAGTGTGCTTTGAACTCTAGTTCAACAGGTAGGTGACAAGTCTTCCCATATACGAGTTGATATGGAGACATTCCAATTGGAGTTTTGTATGCAGTCCGGTATGCCCAGAGTGCATCGGGTAACTTGTCCTTCCATGTTGTTCCCATCTCATTTACTGTTTTCTGAAGAATATTCTTGATTTGTTTGTTTGAGGTTTCTGCTTGGCCACTTGTCTGAGGATGATAAGGTCTAGCGACGTTGTGGCAGATCCCATGCTTCGCTAGATACTTTTCAAAATGTTTGACGATGAAATGTGATCCTTCATCACTTATCACTATTCTAGGGACTCCAAATCTTGGAAAGATGGTCTCTTCAAACATCCTCTTTGAATTCACGTTGTCGGCATGCTTGCAAGGTAATGCTTCCACCCACTTGGAGACGTAGTCAACTGCCACCAAGATATACTCACATTTCTTTGATGGGGGAGTGGTCCCATATAGTCGATTCCCCAAACATCAAAGAGCTCTATCTGCAAATTTCTGGTGAGTGGCATGGCATCCCTTGAGTTTATGTTGTCGTGCCTCTGACATGGCCCGCATCTTCTGATAAATTCTCTGGTGTCTTCATACATTGCTGGACAATAGAATCCACACTGCTAAATTTTTGCATGTGTGCGGAATGCTCCATAATGACCTCCATATGGTGATGAGTAGCATCTTTCAATGATCTTCATTCCTTCTTCAATAGTCACACATCTCCTGAGTAAGCCATCAGAGCATACTTGAAAGAGGTATGGCTCATCCCATATGTGTGAACGACTCTCTTGAATAAGCTTTCTTTTGTTTCCTCCTAGTGGTACATATCCTGAAACCATGAAATTAACAATATTTGCATACCAGAGGTCGGATATGTTGATTCCGTAGAGCATGTCGTCTCGGAGTGAATCATCAATGGGTAGTTCCTGCGGATTCTTAAAATACATTCTAGACAAGTGATCTGCAACAGGGTTGTCTACTCCTTTTTTATCTTTTATTTCTAAGTCAAATTCTTGGAGCAGCAGGATCCGTCTTATTAAACGAGGTTTAGCATCTTTTTTAGTGAGCAGATATTTTAAAGCAGTATGGTCAGACTAAACAATTACTTTGGCTCCTACTAAATACGATCTAAATTTATCTATAGCAAAAACAACAGCTAGGAACTCTTTTTTAGTGGTTGCATAATTAAGTTGAGGTCCTGTCAAAGTTTTACTAGCATAAGCTATTGCATGATGCTTCTTATCCTTAGTTTGTCCCAAAACTGCCCCCATAGCTTAATCACTAGCATCACACATAATTTTAAAAGGTAAAGACCAATCAGGGGGTTGAATATTGGTGCAGAGATGAGCGTTGTTTTCAATAATTCAAAAGCTTTTAAACAAGCGTCATCAAATATGAAAGGAGCATCCTTGGCTAGCAAAATAGTTAGTGGTCTAGCAATAAATGAAAAATCTTTTATAAATCTTTGATAAAAACCAGCATGACCAAGGAAGCTTCTTATTCCTTTCACATTTATAGGCGGAGGTAACTGTTCAATTACTTCAATTTTAGCTTTGTCTACCTCAATGCCTCTTTCAGATATTAGGTGCCCTAGCACTATTCCTTCTTTGACCATAGAATGACACTTTTCCCAGTTAAGAACTAAGTGTTTTTCTTCACATCTTTGCAAAACTCTGTCTAAATTTTCAAGACAACTATCGAAAGTTTTTCCATAAACAGAGAAATCATCCATGAAAACTTCCATAATATCTTCAATCATGTCAGAAAATATAGACATCATGCATCTTTGAAAAGAGGCTGGAGCATTACATAGCCCAAAAGACATTCTACGATAAGCATAAGTTCCATAGGGGCATGTAAAAGTGGTTTTGCTTTGGTCATCAGGATGGATCGAGATTTGGTGATACCCTGAATATCCATCTAAGAAATAGAGGAACGAGTGGTTGGCTAACCGCTCTAACATCTCATCTATAAAAGGTAAAGGAAAGTGATCCTTTTTTGTATCTTTGTTCAACTTTCTATAATCTATACACATCCGCCATCCTGTGACGGTGCGTTGCGGAATCAGCTCATTCTTCTCATTTGTGACAACAGTCATGCCTCCCTTCTTAGGCACAACTTGCACTGGACTTACCCACTCACTATGCGGTACGGGATATATAATCCCTGCATGTAGCAATTTTAAAACTTCCTTTTTAACTACCTCTCTCATCGCATTATTGAGTCTACGTTGGGGCTCTCAAGAAGGTGAAACATGAGGATCTGTAGGAATGTGATGAGTGCAAATGATAGGACTGATTCCAGTGAGATCTTGGAGTGAGTAACCAAAGGCTAAATGATGTTTTTCTAGAACAGCCATCAAGCGCAGAGTTTGCTCCTGAGTGAGTTTATCACTTATGATTATAGGAGACTGTGGATCATTATTGAGGAAAGCATACGTAAGACCGGGTGGTAGAGGTTTAAGCTCTATAGGAGGTCTAGGCGTTTCTGCAAACTCATATAAGGGTTCAGGTTCAGAAGGGTCAGCTTCTTCTTCTATGAAGAAAGGAGAATCTTCTTCCAAATCTGGTTCATTGAAAAGCTCTAGAGAAGCAGTTTTTACTTCCTCCATAGGATCAGGTAAAAGATATGATTCAGTTTTACTGTTCAAAGAATGAGAGATTGTCATTGGGATTTGAAAACTGTTTCCAAAGGAAATGTTTAGTTTCCTATTTTGTCCTTCATAAAGAAGTCTTCTAAAAGGTTGTCCTAGCAAGAGGTCGTGGTCCCATGTATCAAAGATATAAAAGTTCAAACGAACCATGACACCATCTACCATAATGGGTAAGACATGTAAAATTCCAAGACTGGGGACTATATGTCCGTCAAGATTCTTCATGAACTTTGTTGTTGGGGGTTAAAGTCACTTTGCCCAAAAATTCATGTGCAAGTGATTTAGACATGATATTGACCCCCACAACAGGATTATAGAGAGCATCAAATTGATCTGAATTGAAAGCACGACGTATTAGAATAGAAGGTGAATCCAAACGGATCACATCAGAGGAAAGCTCTGATTCTTCTAACCATTCGCTACTTATGATTGATATAAGTTCTCCCAAAATGCTTCTGTTTGGCATTTGGTATATATGGTTGCTAAGGTGATGATTTCGGGGTTTTGAAAGAGAAACAAAGTTTGAAATGTTTCCGAAATCAGTGAAAAGATCAGGATCTATATCCAGCATGAAATCAGGTGGTGGAATTTCTTCCTTTTTAGGCTCAGAACTTGGGATAGCTGAAGTGGATGTTGGATCTAACAAGGTATTGTTTTCAGCTTCGTGAGTTTCTTCATGGAGGGTATTATCCAACTCAGCATCTTGGATTCTATCTAAAGTTAATTTTTCTTCTATGGATGGCACATGAAAGAAAGAACCTCCAGATGTGGTGTTTAGCAACTCTCTATCCTTTTTACGAAGACCTTTATAAAAATGTTGAAGAAGAACAGGGCCTTCGATGCTAAGGTGTGGTCCAGATTCTAAAAGCTCAAGAAAACGTTTCTAGGAATAAGCCAAAGATTCGTTCTCTTCTTGTTTGAAGGTTAGAACCTTGACTCTAAGGTCGACGATTTGAGTGATGGGATAAAAGTCTAAACAGAAGTTGGAGCGCAAAACTCGCCAATCTCCTTGTTGTTGACTTACCTTCTGATTATACCATTGTTTAGCTCTTCCTTTTAAAGAAAAAGGAAAAAGCTTCCAACATAAAGTTTTATCAGATATGCCTTCTATGCGAAGACAATCACATGTTTGCTCAAAATCTCGAATATGAAGGTAAGGGTTTTTGTCTTCCTTTCCTGAAAAGGATAGGCTTTGAATCATTGCAATCAACCGCAGACTCAACCTAAACTGGGGAGTTTGGATAGGTTGTGATGACTCCCATGGTAATAGGTCGGTCTCCGTGGGTGCAGAAAATTGATAGATAGGTGTGGAATTTAGATTTTCCATAAGGATAGAAAAGGTAAGAAATAAAGAAATTGAAAAAGATAAGAAAAGATAAAAGTATAGATACAAGAAAATAGCAAGATTCAAGGTTATCTCAGCAAACCGTCTTTCTCCTCGGCAACGGCGCCAGAAATGCTTGTTGATATTTGTTAACGCAAACAGAGAAATCACTTGGAACTAATCCGCAAGCGCACGGATACCGGTGAGTAATTCACCCGGGAGATTATCCAGAGTATCGTAATTTATATTTCCACAAGGAGAAAGGATGCATCTGACTAACCAAATCTATGCTATTAACCTTTAGGCTACAAACAAGGTGAACTTGATATGAGCGATTAGAGAAGATTGCGACTGTAGTCTCGTTCTAGTCTATATAAGATATGAGTTATTATTCTATTGGGGAGAACCGTCGTGATAAGAGACACCTCAGAGAATGCTTACCACGCGGCATAAAAACCCTACCAGTCCTTCTAACAGGATTGTGGGTTCCAAAGTTATCTACGGAATTGTCACTTTCCGAGCTACTACCACAGATCCGGCTAGACAGGGGATATCTATGAGTATCCTAGCCCAAACACCATGTTTACGCTAGAGATGATTACCCTACTCTCTACGCGAAGAGAATAAAATAAACTCACAAACCAAAGAATAGTAAAACAGAGAACTTACTAGAATTAGAAGTCGAATTACCGAAGAAATCCTAATAACAAGCCTCGGGTTAGGAGACTTGATCCCGTCGATACAAACTGGAGAAGAGACACCGACAGGCCGGGCTTGCTAGCGTCCATCGCGGAGGCGTCAAACGCGTCTGGCGCTCCATGGAGCTCTCTGGTCCTCTCTGTTCGAGCGATAGACGCTCCACAGTGTCCGTCGCCTTGGCGTCAGACGCATCTGTCGCCAGAGGGAGCTCTCTGGACCCTTTCTGTTAGCGCGCCAGACGCTGTGACCTAGCGTCCGTCGCCCCCGACGGAGCGTCCGTCGTGAACTAACCGAGTGCATATTATTTCAAAAAGCGCCTCTTCTTCCTCGGTTGACTCAGATCGAATCCGTACACCGCCAGTTGACTTCCGCCGCCGCTCTCGCCCGTGCCTCACCATTTTCTCCCAGCGCCGCGTCGTTGCTCTTCGCCGGAGCTCGCCGTCGCCGGTGCTTTTTGGGCATGCGCCGTCGATCTCCTCAAGGTTGCGCCGCCCCTGTTCTTCTCCCTCTACTTGTGCGTTTTAACCGAACAGAGGAGCTAGCTCTTCTTCTCCGGTGGATTCCTCCATCGGCTCTAGGTGTATGGACTGTTTGCTTTGAACTCATCTGAGGAATCTCATCTTTTCTTTTTGGTCTCTATTCACTATGATTGAGAGGTTTGATTGATCAGTGGGTAGTGGCCGTGAACTCGGGGCAAAACCCGAGAGTACGGAACGAGGCAAAGCCTCGAAAGGATAGTCCATGGCCGGCGAGCCACTCTTGTTAGTTTGTTTGGGACTTGTCAGTGGCAGCGTTTTATTGATCAGTGGGCAGTTGATTGTTTAATCTTTTGGCAGTTGATAGTTGTTCTTCTCGTGCCCGGCAATGGCACACACGAAGAACGTCGGCCCCGTTCCCGGTAGCGGTGGTGACCCTCCACCTCCACCGCGTCCTCCCACCGACCGGGACAAGGGCAAGAAGAAGTTAGTCTCGAAGAAGAGGAAGCATCCACTGATGGATCCAGACTCAGTGGCAGCAGTTGCAGCGACAGAGGCAACCGAGCTAGTTGAGTAGGGTTGACGTCGCGCCGGTTTGAGGATCTCTCCTCGCCGTGGAGCGCATCATGAGTCCCCTCCTCGTACAGAGGCAGAGACTGTGCCTGAGACAGAGATAGAGCCCCCAGAGGCTCCTAAGACAGAGGAGGACAGGGTCAGATAGTTCTACTCTTCCTTTTGGGTCTCTCCCGACCATGACTTTCTGCACTTTGCTTTCAGAGATCGAGACCACAGGATCTACGCTACCCAGTTCCGTGAGATCAGGCTTCAGAGACTCGGATTCACTCTCTTTGCTACGGTGACCAGGAGGCACCCCGTCGTCCTCATGAGGGCATGCTACCGTCAGTGGATTTTGTTCGTCCTTGCTTCAGACAACCGTTCGGAGAAGGGTCTAGTCGAGGCACGCGTTACCTCACGCCGACTGCCCGAATCCTGAACAAGGTTATCAGGCGTACCTTCTTCCTCGAGTAGGAGCCCGTGAGACTTTGACTTGACTACAGTTGTGGCTCCTAGCTCACATAGTCCGGATGGAGAAGTTCGATATTTGGGACTTATTGGTCAGTGAGATGGAGGATATTATAGCTTCTGGTTTCCGAGGACATTGGCAGCTATAGTATGCTCATTGGATCTCTTTCTTGATGGTTGCTCGTGGTGATTCAGTTGTTCGGCTTACCACTCTCACATGCTCAGACACGGTCTTTCTCGAGTACAACATGAACCAGCTTGTCAGTCACAGTGGCAGGGGTCGTCTGAGGCGTCAGGGTCCCCATACACGCCAGACTGGAGTTCCTCCAGAGTCTGAGGAGCAGTAGGAGGCCACTGTTCATGGCCTAGCAGAGGCAGAGCTTGTCGATCTCGATGCTCAGATTGATGTTGCTGCAGATGATACTTATCAGGATGACATACCTTCCGACAATTCAGATGAGGACTACCGTCTAGTTCCAGAGTACGCACCTAGGTATCACGACCATGAGGCCGGTGGGTCCAGCTCCGCTCCTCCACCTACTGCAGACTCTTCACAGGCTACGTTGTTAGCTATTCTTACTCAGATACAGTAGAGCCAACAACGCCAAACCGATGATCTCCTACGTCAGGCAGAGGAGCAGATGCGTCAGGCAGAGGAGGTCCGGAGACTTGTAGCCCAGTAGTTGGCAGCTCAGGCAGAGTCTCCGGCCAGGCAGGACGAGTTCTAGCGCCAATTCTTATCATATCAGATTCAGCAGACCAAGATTCAGAGGACACAGACTCAGATCCTTGAGCGTCTTCTCAGTTCGAGCTCCGGGCCATCTTACACTCCATAGCTCCAGTTTCCCGGAGTTTCCCAGCAGCAGTTAACCTCACAGACATAGTCACCCTAGTGGTGATGCCGACTCCAGTGTTATAGCCCAACGGGCTTCAGAGTCAGGCACCGGCTTCTCCTGCGTTTCAGACACCGATGACTCAGATTTCGTCTTGGTTAGCCTCCCCCGGAGAGTTCCAGACCGGCTATACACCTACCCGGGGAGAGACGCTTGCATATGCTACACGTGACCTCACAACTTCTTATAGAGATCACCGGTGAGGACTCCCCAGTTGCAGCAGCTCAACGAGACACTTAGCCACCTAAGGGTGATCCTCCGGTGACCGGCACTCACCTTTCTTCTGTAGCCTCGTCAGAGATCGCACCAGATTGCTCAGCACAGACAGTCACCACTCCTCCTCTTGTTGCTGTTCAGACAGATGCTACATCAGTTGCAGCAGAGGCAGAGCTAGCTGCACCAGCACAGTCAGATGGTCTACCAGCTAAGTTAGTGGCAGCAGTTTCTCTAGTCGAGCTCGCAGTGACTCCTTCTCCTCAGCCTCGAGTCTATGCTCGTCGGTCGTAGTGCCCGCATCTACCGAGGCAGGACCATCAGAGGCCTCAGCTGAGCCTCAGGGGGAGCTAGGAGAGTCAGCACCTACTCCAATGCCTGTAGAGCCAGCCCCAGAGTCAGAGTCAGCTCGGCCTTCCCAGACCGCTACACAGACAGCGCCAGCTTCAGAGGGACAGGCAGCAGATGATGACAGTGACTCGAGTCCCGACTACTCCCAGTTCGACCTCCACGCTCGTCAGCCCGATGCTCCACCGCCAGATGCTCCAACTGCATAGGTGTTTTTGGTGCTAGATGCCAAAGGAGGAGAGGGTAGTCGAGTAGTATCGGAGATAGGGGGAGGTGTTTGATCTTTCATGTGTGATTTACTTTTGTCTATCTTTATGCTTGTGTGTTGCTTGATGTTTGTGAGATACTTTTGTGAATGTGGTTGTGTGACAATCTCTTGTTTTTCACTAATATATCTTGTGAGTTGTCACCTTGTTCATGATATGTCTCTATGATCTAATGGTAATTGAGCTTCCGCGCCATATACCGATATTATATGTGAGAATATCATGAGGTACTCTGATTCTATTTCATATTCATGAGTACCATGTTTGTGGCTTGGCTTGGATGAGCAAGTATTCTTCATTCTCTTTCACTAACCCTTGCTCAATCCATCCAAGTCATTTGAAATCCTAACCTCTCAATCTTATATCCATACTCGAGGAGTTATTATCGTCAATCACCAAAAAGGGGAAGATTGAAGAATCATGGACCTATTGGTTTCATTGATTAATGACAAATAGTGATTATTATGGTTAATGTGTGTTTTGCAGAGGCTACGCGTAGCTTAGCCATAGTGATCAACATGAATGGGCTTCAATGGTTATCACTTAGCCCCCAAGATGGATATCATTTCGGATTTCAAAGAAACATGATGAAGACCCTAGAGTGATAGATCTAAGTGTCATAAGGAGATGAAGGACACTTAGTATAGATATGGCTTTATTTGATCTTTGACCGTACTATCAAGAGGGGTTGAGACTAGTAGCTTGACTTAGGAGAGCTTCATGACTTATGTGCGGTGAACACTTGACTTCCTTAGCTCTAAGCAAGCCTATAGTGACCGTAAGATAGCCTAGAACAACTTCCATATTCATCGCGATAAAAACCGAAGTTGAGAAAGCCTTTCTCTAAGCGTCGGACGCTGAGTGCAGAGGCAACGGACGTTGTCCGTCGCGCCAGACGTTAGCGTCGGTATGCACCCTGAGCGCCCGGTGCGCTAACAGAGAGTTCCAGAGAGGGGAGATTTGCGACGGACGCGTCTATCGCAAGGGCGTCGGACGCTAGCGAGCGTCCGGGAATATTTTCCCAGAAACCCGAGAGCAGCCAGTTGGCGTCGGACGCTGAGGCGCAACGTCCGTCGCCTGCTGACATGAATAGGAACTAGCTATTGGGGCTAGCGACGGAGCGTCCGTCGCCAGCTTAAAATGCTTGTTTTCTCAGCCTGAGGGCTGAGTGTGTGGGGGAGTATAAATACTCCACCCCTTGCCTTCCCACCTCGCCTTTGCTCATTTGAGTTGCTGAGTTGCTTGAGAAGGTTGGGAAGAGAGCAAGAGGTCTAGAGAGAGAGTGTTTCACGAATCCATCCATCCTCTGCTCTAGTTCATCCAAGAGTTCAAGTGTGCATCCACTCTAGTTGTGAGGCTTGATTGAGTCAAATGAAGATCAAGGCTTGTTACTCTTGGTGATCGACATCACCTAGACGGTCCGGTGGTGCTTGGGAGGAAGGTGATCGCCGAAGGATTGTCGGCGGCCCTTCTCCATCGACTTGTAATCAGTTGTGGGCTGTTCACCGAGCCGGAGTGGCGAAGAACCAGCCTGTAGAGAGCACTCATCCCTTGCGCGGGATTGAGGGGGAGCAACACCTTGCGAGGTGCTCCAACGAGGAGTAGGGGGAGTGTCGACTCCTCAATACCTCGTCAAAACGTCGTCGTGTCAAGCTTTCTATCCATAGCTCTTTCATATTGTATTACTTTTCGCATTCTCCTTACTTTCATTGACTTGCTACCGCTTTCTAGCTAGGACACACAATCGGTAAACACTAGGGGGTAATTGGTATTGCTAGGATTTCATATTCCTTTATAAATTTGAAATAAGCCCAATTCAACCCCCCCCCCTCTTGGGCATCTTGATCCTTTCACACCTCGTGGTGGGCACCGGAGGCATGAGCGCCGGAGGCATGAACGAGATCGTCCTCGATGTCGTGGGGTTGCAGCAGGCGGACATGGAGGTCGCGTTCAAGGTGCCGAGCATAAGCTGTGCGGGGACATATTGGTTGATTTGCGGAGGCAAAAAAATAAATCCCGCGCACTCATAAAACCGAACAAAACTAAAACTATGTGTTGTTCGCGACTGTTAATATCATGAACTTAATTTGTTTTTTAGATTTGTCATTTTAACGTATATATTTAATTTTACAATAATGTTATATTATGGTGTGATATATGTTTTTAGTATAAAAGTTTTGTTATCCCGTAGCAACGTACGGGCACGATGCTAGTATACCTCTGTGTCAAAGGATTGGACCGTACCTGTGTCGGACAGAGCCCGACGTTTTCATCTTCACGCCGCCGCCCACTTCTCCCTCGACGTCCGCCCTCCGTCCTATCGCTGTCGTCGTCTGCCCTAGTCAGGCCGGCCGCGATGCCGTTTGTCCTAGCCTCTGCCCTGTCTGCGCCGCCTGGTGCCATGGGCGCATCGCCCTCTGCCCTCGGCGAGACAACCTCTGCCCTGGCCACGTCAGCCTCAGGCATGGGCGCGGCGCCTTTTGCCCAGCCCGCAACGCCCTCAGGATTGGTCGTCGGGGCCTCTGCCCTAGTCGTGCCACTGCCTGCCAGCGGCCTGCACGGCCAAGCCACAAACACGTCAGCGGCCAGCATGGCCACCAAAGGTTATAGGGGCAAAAATGTCTTTTCAAGTGTCAAATACATGTATTTGGAATAAAAAATGGATAGAATACGCATAATGGTATGAAAATTAAGTTGACAACGTTTGAAGACTGACTTTTGCGAAGTCAATATTTGGAGTCCCAAATATGCGAAGTGCATTGTTTGTAGTCCCAAATTTGCAATTTTCTCTTTGTCCGGAAACCTGGATGCCTTGGTGTCTGTCGCATTGCCGTGTCAGCGGCGGTCCTACGGCTGTGCGGCAGCTGCGGCTGGCCAGTGCCGGTAGCAGGATTTTGAGGGCCTACGGTGAACTCGTCTTTTTTTTTGCGACGAAAGAAGAATTATATTATATGAAACCTGGGTACATCAATATGTTACAAGCACTTTGCAATACGAAATAATACCCATGCTGTGAATAACACACCTCAAAACCTAACTTGTTAATCGCTTTGCAGTGTAGATGACCGCACAGGCAAACACTCGGCATATGGCCTGCGAACAACTGCCCAACGAACGACGGCCAACATTCCTGTAGGTGGAATTGAGGATGTTTTTCTTCTTTCTAGTCTTCCTTCTTCTTCTTTCTGCCACCGAAGAACGAGGAAGACTGATCTGAAAAATATTCTCCCTAGTCTTTCATCGTGTTCAGATCTAACCACAACAAAACGAAGAAGAGACCGGAGAAAATTATTCCATGGCGGCGACATCATCTCCGCCTTGATGCCGCCGTCCAGAAAAAAAAGTCTCCAGGTCATCATGTCGATGAAGATGGTGACGCTGAAGTTGTCGTCGTGATCTTCAACAAAGTCGCCATGGAGAAGACGATTTCATCCTTCTCCTTCACCATTGCAGGAGAAGAGGAGAAGGAAGAGATAAAACTCCAATACCAAGAACTTTGCCATGCAAACCCTAACTCTAAAGACTCAATCTATTAGAGAAACTTATTAAAATCAATGGATCCCCACTCCCTTCAACCCCCGGTGAGATACCGGAGGGGAAGAGAGGGGGACCAGCGGTGGTGGACGGAGGAAGGCGGCGGCGGCTTCTCACGCCCCTGGCGGCTTGCCCGGCTCCCTGTTAGGTTGCGTGAGGCGGTCGTCACCTACAGTGAACTCGAACTCGTCACGACGACCCTCCAGAACATGTGTAAAAATTATAATATATACTCCCTCCGTCCCATAGAGAGTGACGTTTTTGACTTTTTGACACCGTGTTTGACCATTCGTTTTATTCAAAATATTTTTGCAAATTATAAATAAATAAATTATTATTAAAGTATGTTGTTGGCACAAATTATGACCAACTTTTACATAGCTAAAATGTTGCCACAAACCCAAGGATCAAGGATAAACAAACACATCATGAGCATAATTTATCAAATAACTAGTTCCACATGTCCATGAGTGTTTGAATGCAGGAATGAAGAAATGGAGCAAAGGAGAGCCAGTTGGGCCCACATAGGGGGTCGGCTGACCACCCTATGGGCCCACTAGCTCTCCCCTCTCGGCCATGATCCAAGAGAAGCATCCCAGAGTGATTTCTATCCCTTGGATCACTCTGTGCTTTCTCTCAACGGCTCACAAGCAAAGTGCATGGATCCATGGACCCACACCAAGGAGATAAACGTGACAACCATCTCAGAATCAACACCCAACGTCCATGACAGGTGGGACCAGCAGCTGGGAAGACCGAGGTGGGCTAGACACCCCAAGGGGGGTCGGCCGATGTTGACGGTCCTTAAGTACCAATTCTAACCGTCAACTAAACATGAAAAGGATCCATATGCAATTCACATCTAGATATAGGGTGGTTTACTAATGGAATTCCACAAGTTTTGGTGAATGCCTGTTTCTGTAGGGGTTATCAGGAAATACAAAGGAAAGACCCACATGTCATGTTTACATAGAGATAATTATCAGCCGCACAATTTTCTATACTCTAGAGGGTTCCAGAAGACACGAGAACGAACGGGAGGCGAAACGGGCCCGGAGCCAGGACGCTCGCCCTACTTTTCTGGCCAATCAGAGCCAACTTCGTGGATCGTGCTCTACCGCCTTTGAGGATCAATCTAAACCCTTCGCCTAAGGTCGGTTTGATCCGACGGTCGACGTTCATTCGAGGAGGCTATATAAGCAAGGCCCCTGACCCCTGAGGAGGCATCTCATCTCATTATTCTTCTCCAGAGCAAAAGTTAGGGTTTCAATTAGAAGTAGAGAAGGAGAGAGGTCCCTCTAGTTGTGTAGATCTAGTTCTTCTGGTTCTAGTTCATCTAGTTGTAATTAGAGGTGAGAAAGAGGGGGAGAGAGCTAGGAGGAGCCGGATCTGTCGGATCTTCCTTAACATTGTACCTTTGCAGCATCTGGTTCGGAGCAATCTCTAGGTGTGCTAACGCATTCCTCAATAAGTTCGGAGCCCATAAAGAAGAAGCCACTACATGGGAGAGGTGTGCTAATGCATTCCTCAAGAAGTTATTCTCGACGGGCAAAACAAATGCTCTTCGCGGAAAGATCTCAAGCTTCCAACAACAACCTGACGAGACGATTCCCGAAGCATGGGAGCGTCTCTAGGAGTACGTTCGTGCCTGTCCTCATCATGGGATAGACGACTGGCTCATGATCTAAGGTTTTCACCACGAGTTGTCTAGCATGGCCCGTAGTCACCTTGGCGCTACCGCTGGAGGGGCGTTCCTCCAACACACAGTGAGGAATGCCAAGGAACTCATCGAAAAGATGGTGATTAACCAAGGATGTGGTGAGGAACGTCTCCAGCCAAAGAAGAGAGGTATGCACACCGTCAGTGAGGTGGACATACTCTCCGCCAAGATGGACCTCTTGATGAAGAAGATAGAAGAAGGTTCCAAGAAGGAACGAGAGGCCCTCTACCCAGTCGTCACCGCACAAGCTATTGAAGTCGATCCATGGTGCGAGGTGTGCGGAGGAAATGATCACTCGGGCAACAATTGCCCCGAGACATCGAAGGAGGACGTGAACTTCATCAGCAACAACAACAACAACAACAACAACGGGTATCGACCCCAACAACAAGGAAGCTGGAATTCACGCCCCTTCTACCAAGATAATGGAGGTAATAGTAATTACAACAATTACAATTCTTACAATAATCAGCCTTCATTAAAAGATCTTGTTCTTGGTCAATCAAAGATTAATGATGGTATAAATAAAAAGATGATTGCCACTGACAAAGTTCTTGAAAGCTTTGGTGAGAAAATGGATAGCTTTACAACTGCCATAAAAAATCAATTGAGCTTTAATAAAATGCTAGAAACCCAATTAGCTCAATTAGCAGCAACTATGCCATCCATGGAACAAGGTAAGACTCCTGGGAAACCAGAAGACTCAATTGAGCATGTTAATATGGTCACAACAAAGTTCGGTAAGCCTCTGCTTCGCTCATATTGGGGCTATCTTCTCGATCCTCCCTTTATCATGAAGAAGGAAGATCCAGGCCACCCGACGATCAAATGCTCAATCGGACAACAGACATTCCACAACGCCTTCTGCGATCTTGGATCGGGCGTCAACATCATGTCTAAGGTAACTTATGATAATTTGCTAGGAGGACCCTTGGTCCCTACATGTGTTCGCCTGCAGATGGTAGAACAAACGATACGGTTTCCCGAGGGACTCGCAAGGGATATCTTGGTGAACATCCAAGACGAGTACATCCCCACCGACTTTATCATCCTAGACATGGGAGCCAATGTGGAAGTACCCGTCATTTTGGAAAGGCCCTTCCTCAACACCACCAACGTGGTCATCTACGTTGGATCGGGCCAGATCCGCTTCCAGTTCCCAAGCCATAAGGTAAAATGTGCTTTCAATGGTTATAAACTTAACAAACAGGCAAAAGCACAACCACCAAAAAGACGAGTTCGAGCTCCGTGCCAAAAGAAGCAGTATCCGGAGGCCAACATCAGTGAACTCAAGAAGGACGAACCCACCAATCCAAGGCAGGTTTGGAAAGCAAGGGAGGTGCACACTCTGCGGTCTCCGTCTCCAGAGCTATCAAGTGCGCCCAAGGAATGAATTAGAAGGAGTCCTACTCCGAGGACTTAAAATCAAGGAGCCTTCGCTGAAAGGTAAGTCGGTAGTTATCATTTATTTCCCTTGTTTCATTTAGTTCAAACCTTTAATTTCTTCCATACTTAAAATCTAGAAAAATAAAGTTTAGATAAAATAAAATCTTGAGAATTAGTGTAGTACTAAAATGGACAAAAGGTAGGGTCATAGGGTGGTCGGCCGACCACCCATATGCACCCTATCTTGGCTTGCTTAACTAGGGAACATTTAGGGACCTTTATAAAAGAAAATAATGGAGCACTAGGGGGTCGGCCGACCACCCTAGGTACCCCATGTTCATCCCTCTTTTCTTCCCCATCATCCTTTGTCCAAGAATCTCATGATTTTAGTAGTGAGACTTTCAAAAATCAGATTTATCTTTAGGGGACATCTCTTTTGTCTTGTCATGCTTTAAAGTACATCAATCACTTTTGGTTAAAGCCTGACACATCCTTGTCTCCCACTACTCCTTGTCTAAAGTGGGGAATCATGACACCCATCACTTCCACCTTGTCATGCTTTGAAAAAGAAAGCACATCAATGAAATTCAATCAAAGCATGACATACCTTTGTCCCCCACTACTCTTTGTTTAAACAGGAGAATCTTGACCACTTTAGCTCAGCTTTTGATCACATCATATCACATCTTTACACCTTTCACCAAGCACTAGACAAATCATGAGTGGAATCCCCACTTTAGGGGTCGGCCGACCATGCTTTGGTCACCTCCCCTCTCTCTTTTGCTTTGTGTAAGGCATCTCCCTAGACATGTGATCATGGCACCCAAGGGGCATGCCTAAGGGGGGGTCGGCCGACCACTCCATGGATCCCCCTTGGTGCCACTCCTTTCCCCTATAAAACCCCATGCAAGGAGAGCTCATTCCCTCACACCTCAACTAGAAATTAGTTCTAGCTCAAGCCTCTCTTTGCCTTGCTCTCTCCTCTCTTCATTCAAGAGAAGTCTTTAGCTTTCAAGAGAAGTAGTGTTGCTCTCACTAGTCCACAAGAAGATCTCTTGTCTTCATCAAGCTTCTCTTAGCTCAAACTTCTCCCCACAAGGCAAACTAGAAATCCACTCCACAACATCTCTTCCTAGTCTTGTCCTTATGTCCATCTTCCTCTCAAGAAGATGAAGAACCCATTGACATCCGCATACAAGAAAATAAAGCAAGCTATTAGTGGGAGCTCATCCCAATGCTCCCACCATTCCGAGGATAGTTCCCAAAGAAGAAGAAGGGGAGGTTCTGCCCGATACACTTGGGAGAACCTCCAAACTGAAGAATACCCTCAGGAGGAAGAAGAAGTGCCGGAGGAGGTACCTCATGTGGAGGCATTCATGGTGCCCCCAATGAGGACCTGTGATCAACAAAGTGGTCTCTGGTTCGACCAACTAGAGTACCAACGATATCTCTCTCTTCGGGACCGATCTTTCGAGCATACAAGGATATTGGATCCGAGTCTTCTCTCCAACGCAGGTATGACCACCGAGTTCGAAACTATCTTCTCTACTCTTGGTTGGTCTGGTTTTTGGCAAGTAGAAGATCTTGGAATTAAGTTGCTTACCATAGAATTCCTATGCTCTCTCCAAATCTCTAATGTTGGAATTAATTTTTGCATGTTTAATCAAAGCTATAGTCTAGCTTGGAGTCATCTAAGTGTTGCTCTTGGTTTTGATAATTCATGCTTGATTGATTTAGACCTTTCCATGCATAGGTTTAACAAGAGGAAATTTTGGTTCTCTATATCTGCTCTAAAAGATTGCTCAAATTCTACACCTGAGAAAATTCATAATCCTACTCTTCGCTTCATACTTCTTTGGATGAAAATGACTTTGTTTCCTGGAAGTAATGCTAGCTTGATAAGTGACATGGAATTAAAATTGCTTTATGCCATGGTAAACAAAATGCAAATCTCTCCTGTGAAATACTTAGTGGAATTCTGGCAAGGTTCAATTGAGAGTAATGAATCTATTCAATTCATATCTTTAATTACTCGTCTTGCCGAATCTATGAACTTGCTAAATGGTGATCAACCCTTTGTGCACATCTCTGCTCCTATAGCTGTAATCTCAGAAGCGTATCTCGCTGCTTGTCGAATGCTAAAAAGAGATGTCAATAATGAACTTAAAATAATTTACAGTGGCCATACAATTGAGGTCCCTCTTCCAAATAGGCAACTTCAGTTGTATAGGACCCGTAAGCTAACCCTTGATTTAGATCAAGGAATTGGACAAGGAGGTTTTGCAGGTTCGGACAGGAGGGGCTATACTTTGTTCATCTTGAGCAAGGTGGTCCTTCCCGAGAAGCTTATGGTGAGGAGGAAGACGATGCAACCTCCATGCACACTTCTAGTGGCATGCCTCCTCAGCCATCACGTCCGCAAAGACCACGGGCATCCTTCTCGTCCACAGAGACAGGGAGTATCGTGAATTGCGGCAACAATTCGATCATCTCACCAATACCTTTGGTGAGCTACATGTTGAGCACAATGAGACAGCACGCATCGCCCAGCAAACCGCCGAAGAAATCCAAGCAATGTAAGAAAAACAACACCGGTATTGGGCCACGTGGCGGCAACTAAATCCATATCCACCGCATCATTGAGCAAAAGATAAGCTTGGGGGAGGTTCCCTCCCCCACTAAGGTAAGTTTTTAATTTCAGCATTTATATTCATGCAAGTTCTTGCTTATCTTTGCTTTGCATTTAAAAATCTGCATATAAAAAAAGACTTTCTCTAATCCACTCCCACATGTTCCATGAAAATTTATATCTCCTTTGGAAATGATGAATAGTTGCTCTATTAAATGTTTCTCTAGCACTTAGTTTACAACTTGGTATTTCTCAAAGTATGGATTACTTGGCTTAAAAGAAAACATCATAAACCTCAAACTTTTGTGGGTAGCAAATGTTGTAACTAAGTCTAAGTAGTTGTGAGACATGATATGACAAGATAAGAGCTGTTATAATATTGTTCTAAGCAAGAATGACTATCGAAGTTTTATTTATTAAAATGATAAAAACACTTTGATGTTCCTCAATGGTGAAAAATTCCTACCAAAGCCATACATGCTTCTCCATGATATAAGCTTTCTACATAAGCTGCTTGCTTTGTGTTGAGTTTGGTCAAGTTTTGTGACCCTTGTTGAGAGATTTATCATGCTCCCAAGATCAAGATCATGTACACGCCACATATACATGATGCTTCTACACTGGAAGTACGCAGAAACATGTCTTACATTTCCACATAGTTCATACTCCATACTTTAATAGAAAAACTCTCTCTAGTTTGTTTCTAGTAAATGAGACATAGACTATGCAAAATTTATGAGCAATCCAAAGCTCTCTCAAAAAAAACATTGAGCATTTTCAAAGCTCATAGAAAAATTAAAAAGATAGCTATGTCTAAAAATAATAAGTTAGAAAAGAGAGATCATCCAAATATAGGAGTATCGATCATTTGCCATGTTTCCACACACTTGCACATCTTGATCTAAGAGTATGACATTTCTCTCCTCGGATTCGGTAAGTTTGCTACATCTTTGACCCCTACCTATAGCTCCACATAAGCTTTAGAGATAGGATGAAAGAAGGCAAACTTTGATATATGCCTTGGTGAGGAATCATACACCTTATGAGCGACTCGAGTGTACCATTTGAGGAACATTAAGTTTTCTTTTACAAAATCTTACAAAATCTCCGATTTGAAACTTGTGAAAGAATGAGAAAAATAGTGCTCAAGTCAAGTTGTTCTATCTCTCAACCTCTCAAGACAAAGGATAAAGCTATAAGCCCCATGAAGGACTAAGTTAATATGAGTGAATCTTTATTGCTAACTTTTCCATTCAAAAGAGAAGTATGATTGTTGTAAATTTAGTACTTTTGAAATATGAAGCATAGTAGCAACTCCTGATCCATCAAGCTAAGATTGTTTGTTTGCTCGGGACGAGCAAAGGTTAAGCTTGGGGGATCTTGTTGGCACAAATTATGATCAACTTTTACATAGCTAAAATGTTGCCACAAACCCAAGGATCAAGGATAAACAAACACATCATGAGCATAATTTATCAAATAACTAGTTACACATGTCTATGAGTGTTTGAATGCAGGAATGAAGAAATGGAGCAAAGGAGAGCCAGTTGGGCCCACATAGGGGGTTGGCCGACCACCCTATGGGCTCACTAGCTCTCCCCTCTCGGCCATGATCCAAGAGAAGCATCCCAGAGTGATTTCCAACCCTTGGATCACTCTGTTCTTTCTCTCAACGGCATACAAGCAAAGGACATGGATCCATGGATCCATGGACCCACACCAAGGAGATAAACGTGACAATCATCTCAGAATCAACATTCAACATCCATGACAGGTGGGACCAGCAACTGAGAAGACCGAGGTGGACCAGACACCCCAAGGGGGGTCGGCCGACCCCCCATCTGGGCCCACCAGGGTCCATTTGGTCCCTGACCAGCGGGACCACCACTAGGAGGCCAGGGTAGGGCCCACCAGCCATAGGGACGGTCGGCCGACCGCCTCTAAGGGTCGGTTGGGTCCCTCCAACCGCCATACACCTTTGCACATGGTGGAAATCCAAACCATCCACCCCTTGGTCGGTTCTAAGGCGGTTTGATCCAAGGGTGGAGGATGGAAGGCCCTGGATCGCTGACGTAGCGATGGAATAGCCCCTACCCACCCCCCTACTATAAATAGAGGGTCATACCCCCCTCTCTAAGCATGGTGAAGAAGCCTACAAGCTCTATTCCTTATATTGTTCTAGGAGTTAGTCTAGTGTGGGAGTTAGAGTTGACTCGAGCTGTGCTCGGGATTTCCGGAGTTGTCTTATGGAAAGTCTGGTATAGCTCTTGTATCTTTCCTTCTTTGTAAGACTTTATCTTATTCAATATATATCTTTCTCTTTACTTTACTTAGTAATTACTTTGAGCATTTCTATACTAGATATAGTCTTGCTATATGCTTTTGCTGTTTAATAGCCTTTGCATCCATAGTCTGTGATCCTTGTGACCTTTCCTGTATGCGATCATTGCCTATCATAGGGTGCTTTGATTATAGATCGTAGTCAAAGTAGTAAGTTGTGTGTAAGCGTGGTGCTTATACATCATCTTATCCTTGGTTATCGCTTGCTGCACGGATTGTTTGTGGTAGCTAGCAAGAGATGACAGCCTTGTCTAGTCGTTGTATTCCACCACGTGTGTATAGGCAAATTCTTAAAAGGTAAGGCCTCCGTAAGAAGAGGGAACGGTCCGGTAGGAGTTTTGTCTTCCTACTGATCTATCCCCTCGCCTAGATTATTTGTATTGAGGAGACAAACTATAGTGTTTAGACTAGTTAATTGGCTAAGTATATTAAAGTAGAGTGAAATACTTAGGAGTCCCTTTACTCTTCTCGTTGTCCTCCCACCTAGCTAGTCTTTCTAGTCCGTTCTAAGTATCTTTTACCGTAGCTTCTTTATTCATCAACCCACTTCCTATCACATATATCGTTTACCCCTCTATACTAGTTGGTACTAAGTTGAGGTGCTTCTAGGATCTCTCTCTAATTATCATTTTTAGCCAGCTTTCTCTTGGGATAATATAAATTACGATACCTTGGAATACTCCTAGGTGGAGTGCTACAACGGTATAATCTATGCGCTTGCGGATTTATCCAATAGTCATAAGAAATACCAACATATGTCTGATGATAAAACAAGTCACGAATAAATAAATAATATTTATATAAAAAATTTGAATAAGACGAACGTTTAAAGAAGATGACACAGATTCTAAAGTGACACTTTCAATGGGATAGAGGTAGAGTACGGAGTATACGATAATTTTGCCAACAAAATGAAAGTAAATCTAATAATATATTTTAATTTAGTATGTCTAATAATGATTAAAAAGGATCAATATAGACTATAAAATCAATATATTTGTACTTCTAAAACTAATACAGATTATCTAATAATATATTTTAATTGAATATGTCTGATAATGACCGAGGATTATGTAGACTATCAAATCAATATATGTGTACTTCTAAAACTAACACGTATTACCTTATGGAACAATAATAGAATTACTTGAATAAACTGATCTTCTAGTTATTTCATTTTATTTTTCTTTTCCTTTTCTAAGATTCTTAGGTGACATTCTAAAATACTAACACCTAAATTAGAAGAAAAACATTACTATATGAAACATATCTATATCTAATAATAAAGAGGCAAAATTTTAGCCTCTTTTTTTCGGTCCATCCATTTTGTTTATGTTGGCCTCCGTCTAACTACCGAATAATGGAGGGACTTATATATATACCCCGTACTCATACGAGTTAGAATAGCCCTTGTCTAACACGATATGAAATTCAGTTTCAAAACATATTGGATAGGTTCTTTAGGTAACACATAGCCTGTATAGCGAGGACTCCTAATAATAATATAAATAGTTCCTTATTTGATTTAACTCAAATAGAAAAAATACAAGCAACATATTATCTATAACAGATTGAAATCTCGAGACTTAAATAGGGAAAAAATACAAGTATAAATTAGGGAACATATTATCCTTGTCGTATGGATATCTCATGGAGTCCTGTAGGTTCACGTTTGAATCAATATGACTTGCAATCCGTATTCCGAACTCTCTTGGTTTAAGGATTGATCCTTGCCGTATGGATATCTCATGGAGTCATGTAGGTTCACGTTTGAATCAATATCATTACAATCCGTATTCCGAACTCTCTTGGTTCAAGTTGTGTCTGACTCAAGATATACTACATGGCTTTTTTGTAACTGTATTTGACCGAGACTCTATTGGCGGTGCTTCAAAATCTTTCGGTGCACTATAAATACCCTCACACCGATGATGTCGGTGACGACATAGTGCACGTTGACGCCGAGCCCACCCTGCTTTGCACGACCAGCAACCCCGTCTCGTCGTGGTGAGAATGAGCAGAATATATGCAGGCTGAGAAGAAGAAAAGCTGTGGGAGCTGGACGAGGAGATCAGGGACAAGGAGCTAGCATAGATCATGGTTCGTGATGCCATGCTGTCACACTCGCCAACAAGTGAAGACAGGGAGACATGCAATTTCCATGTTCAGACCCGATGTACGTGTGGCCGCCGCATGCACACATATGAGAGTCAGCGTGATATATGATACTATTTTTGTTTATGTATGTTTCTTTATGAGTTATACATGTGCGTGGTAAGTTCTGTGTTTGTTTTTTTTCCTATTATGATTAGGTTTGCTTTTATATCTTCCGCTTTTTCTACTTTTTTATTTTATCATTTTTCTTAAATTACTTTCCCTATAAATATAAGGAAACTAATGATAAGTACAATATTATGATACTTAAACACTTAATCTTTTCACATTAAATTATTGATGGAGTAAATTATTGTTGCGGTTTAAACTAAAATAAATCTTATCTTATTACAACATGATAAAACAATGATCCAATTAATCAAACCATAAAATAAATCCTATGAAGTTTCCTATCCACTTTAGTCTAGATAAATATGTCTAAACTTTATATATGTACCAGTGGAATATATGACATGGACTACTATATGAAAAAACAAGAGAGATCTTCTATTATAGTTATCAGATAAACGAGTTTTTAGCATGTCAACTATTAACTCCTTGTCAATTTTCTCTTTCGTTGGAACGTACGGACATATTTGCTAGTGAGTATAAAATACTAGAAGTCTAAAATACTATATAAATAATTGACTTGGATTAAAAAATGAATAAGGAAAAAATACATAGGGCCTGGATATGAACTAAAATAATTGATTGACGATCGTACTACGCGAGAACCAAGATGACATCTTCGTGGAGCCATGCCTGGTCGATGTTGTCCTAAGTCGTTCTCTGATTGTCCAATTCTTCGCGGTTCCACCGTGATCCGCGTGTGTGTTGATGCATCAGACATTTCCGCTTCGCAAACTCGCGACTCACGACCAGAGTGCGGCGCAACTCCTCGCCTCCTCTTAGCCGAGGGTTTATAATGAAAACTAGAAAACAAGCCACAAGAACTATAGGGTCTGAGGTTTTGTATACCTAAGCTTAGATCTCTGTCTGTCTGAGCCCGAGCATCTCCAACAACTCTTTAAAATAACTTTGTATTTTTATAACTTTGCTAAAATCATAAAAATCCTTCTCTAACAACTCCCTAAAACAACTTGGTATTTATTCAAACTTGCTATCCATCGGTGGTGCTGCACGCGAAAATATACGCGCGTGGAGACTTGCTATCGCAATTTTTTTTTGCGCCGGCTGCCGGCCTCTCGCGCGGGAAGGAATCCCGCTTCTCCCGCCGCGTGTCCCGCGCAAGCGGCATCTCAACCTTTCTTTTTTTTTCCCGACGTCTCACGCATCTCCCGCACCTGCCACGTCTGCAGCTTTTTTTTTCACCATACAAGTGGGCCGGTCAAAGGGCATACTCACCATGCAAGTGGGCCGGTCGAGATGGATAACTGGTGGGCTTTTTTTTTTTAAGTTTGGCAAGTTAGAATAGCAAATTGTTGGAGAGAAGGTTTTTTTTCCACTTGCCAAATAATTTAGCAACTTGTCAAATCATAAGATTTGGCAAGTCAATTTTTCCAAGTTGTTGGAGATGCTCTTAGCTATCGCACCATGTGCCCTTCCCTATGACTGACATTATAGCTAGTTTGGACGCAGGTCATTCCATTCCATAGCAGGAAGATGTGAACAACCTCTCGCGTAGTAATATAAGGTAAAAGGAAAGTTTGAATGATTTACTATGAGTACACTTTAACAAAAAAAAACTACTCTCCAATTCATCAAATTATAAGTCACTTTCACTTATTTTTATGCATCCACATGGATGTAAAAAAATAAAAGCGACTTATAGTTGGAAATAAGGGAGTAAAAGGGCTTGTTTGTTTCCCGTAGCCACAAAACACTAACGCGGTCCGAACGCTATGTTTTGGGAATCGCACGAGTTAGTTCATTTTTTAGGACTCCAAGCCGTGGGTATTTGTGAGTCGCGTTTTTCGTCGCCGGACGTTTGGCGGGTTTATTACACTTATGTCATTGAATCGGTACACGAACGCAAAAATACGCGGAAACAAACAAACATAAATAAATCAGCCCAATGCGTTGAAATCGTAAAGAAAAGTTAAAACATCTTATAATTTAGAACTTAAAGAGCAGTAATTTTGGTTGTGCTTTGCAACAAAGCAATAATCATTAAGAAAAATGTGTTAAATCGGATTCTATAACCCCAAAATCAGATAAAAACATCTAACTGGGAACCAAACAACGAGATAACCTAAACTTTAGGGCTTCCCTAATACATATTTTTTACTGGTACCTCCAAGTGTCATGTAGGATCAGAATTTGTCATAGTGGTTTGCAGAAGCCTATGCTTAGGGGGAGAGAATGTAGTCCATACTAAAAACGAAGAGTAAGAGAAAATAAAAGTGTGACATGATAAAAAAATTAACTTTAAAAATCATAAATGATGATTATTTGTATTGTGTAACTAGTAGTCTCCACATTTATTAGTATATGTGAATCATTTTATTTATACCGAATCCACTAGTAGTGTTACTCTATTGGTGTTGCCTAAATATTTTAGGTTTTGACTCTTTATTTTATAAAATGGAACTAAACATCATCCAAAATATTTGGTAAAAAGTGATTCATTCTCTATTTTGAATTTTGGATTCAAGAGGCCAAAATAAGGGAATCTTTGTATTGGTTTGTGTGTCAGCCTCACAATTCCCATCATTAGAATCCAAAATAAGCTAAATTTTGGTTGGAACTAAACAGTTCACTAAAATATTTTACATTCTGGATTTAGGAATCCAAAATAGCGGACATTTTGGATTTTGTATTTTGGTTGGAACTAAGGCCCTGTTTAGTTCCAACTAAAATCCAAAATCTAAAATGCAAAATATTTTGGTTTCCAAAATCTAAAATGTAAAATATTTTGGTAAGATGTTTAGTTCCAACCAAAATTTGTCTTCCAATGATAGGGATTGTGAGGATGACACACAAACCAATGCAAATATTCCCTTATTTTGGCCTCTACAAAATGAAGAATAAATCACTTTTTACCAAATATTTTGGGTGATGTTTAGTTTCATTTTACAAAATAAAGAAATAAAACTCAAAATATTTTAGATTCCATGGGGAACTAAACACCCCCTAACATGGCCTTAGCCAGATTTTTTTCAGAAATTTTGTGAATCCGTTTTGAATTTTTTATGTAGCCCGTTTGGCAGGGCCGCGCTTCAAGCAGCTCCTGGCGCGCCCGCCCACAATCCGCTTCACTTCATTCCGAGAGAGGAAAAATTCAAAACCCTCGTCTCCGGCGGCGGCGGGCGGCGCCATGAGCTTGTTCGCGGGGGTCGGCAGCGGCGCGGCGGACGCGGCGTCCGGGGGCGGCACAGGAAGGGCGCTTCTTGAGCTGACGCCGCACAAGATGGCGGTGTGCCATCTCGTGCAGGTCTTCGCGCCGCCGGCGCAGGCCGGGGGCGACGTCGTGCCGCCCTTCCCCTTCGAGTCCCTCGCCCACCACAACCGCCTCGGACTCTTCCTGTTCACGCTCACCCGGGTACGTCCTCGCGCTTGCTTCCTTGCTCCCCCCTCGAAAATCGAGATGCTGCTGCTTGTTATGCTTGGTCTGACCTGTGCTTGGTACCTGTATTTGGTGATGTGGAGTGAGCGCTTTGGATTGGGGCATTAGGGTCTCGAGGACTTATGCATTGGTCCCAGGATTCCACCCCCCCCCCCCCCCCCCCCCCCCCCCATCTGCACTTGTGCTCAACCGTCTACCATTTAGGCACAAGCAAAATAAACAAAATACCAGTGCACAGACAGCTTGCCTTGCATAGCGTGCAGTCATTCAATGTTGCACTTGATATTGTGGTAGGTACAAAGGTCCTCTGAACTCAGTAATTTTGTAGTCATGCGAGGATTTTCTGGAGCCTCCACTGGAAGAATTTTTGAGGCAGCTGAAGGCACTGGATGATTTGGCTAATGGTTGGTTCTGCGAGCAGCTGACAAGTGCTCTGTCAGCGCTCAACTCACCTGATGACTTGTTCAACTTTTTTGATAAGCTACGAGGTGAGGTTCACCTGATGTGGGGATGGATGGATGGATGTTTTTGACTTCTTTATGTTTCCATCATAGATATGCATTCAAATTGATAGCTTGCTCTGGAATGATATTTCTTTTTTTCCAGGTGTGTTCACTGCACCAGAGGGTGCAAGTGCAGAAGAAGTATTTTTGGATCCGAATAGTCAACTTGGAGTTTTTCTTCGTTGCTGCATACTTGCCTTCAACTCAATGACCTTTGAGGTGCTGAGAGTAGTAAAAGGCATTTACGACGATTTTTTCAACACGTGTTGGTCCCTTTTTTTATTTAAGATAATATGCTGATGTTGTTCACTGAAAAATTGTGTAGGGTGTATGCCATCTGTTGGCAGATCTTGTCATGTACTGTAACTCCACTGATGCTTCATATGACTTGGCAGAAGATGAGGACTTCAGTAGTGAGATGGGCAACTTGATGGATGCAGACATGGGTTCTCAAGTTGGTATATTTGACAAATTTCATCAGGGTTATGCCTCTGAGCGTCATATTGGGGAGAGTTCTTCAGCTCTAACTCGTGCACCAATGCCACCCTATGATTTTGATGATGGTATACCTGAACCCTGCCATGTTTACTGCTTTGATTTTGATGGAAGTATTAAGTATGACAAAAAGAAATGATATAGAAGCACAAAAAAAAATCTGGTCAAACTCCAGAATGAAAAGAAAAGTGATGGTCACAACCTGGATGGAATATTTATCTCAGTTTTTTTTCCTGACGTCTAGTTAGTTTCCTCCTTTTTGGGACTGTAATATGGGGTCTTGGGAAGGGCTGTCCACTGCCTGAATTTGTACCAATTCAAAGAAACGGTATCTGTTTCAAGTATTTTATTTTAATTCCAAGCTTGACGGGATTACCTCCTGATTTGTTACAACTTTGGCATGGGACACTAGATAATTGCAGGCTAGCACAGACAGCTTGCCTTGCATCTAGCTGCATTACTGTTCCATCTTACATTTGTGTCATAATTATATTATTGTTTGGCCTACAGCATTCAATGCCAGTGCCATGTTTCTCTCTCAAATACCTGTGCTGCTGAAAAAGTGGAGCATTTGCAGCTTATATTTTTTTGTACAATTTTGATCTATTGTTTTTACTCATGCTAGTTAATTTGTTTTTTGGGAATACTCATGCTAGTTAATTGGTATGTATTACTCCCTCCATCCCAAATTATAATACATCCCAAAAATCTTGGAGAGTCAAAGTATCTCAAGTTTGACCAAACTTATACAACAATATAATAACATTTATGATGTCAACTAAGTATCATTAGATTCGTTATCAATTATATTTTCATAGTATGTCTATTTGATGTTATAAATCTTTATAGTTTTTTCTATAATTATTGGTCAAACTTGAGATGCTTGGACTCTCCAAGATTCTTGGAATGTCTTATAATTTGGGATGGAAGGAGTACTAAATACATTAGGGCATACGGAGTTCTGAAAGTTCCTACATATTATGGATTATGAGGGAGGAAATTTTTGGGCAACCTTACCTTTTATTTTGCAAGCAGGCTGATTCGAACACCAAACAGATTAGGGTTATGGTTTTTTGCTTTATAAATCAGCTTTTCTGTACTTTATGTAATATCACTGTGTAGACTGTAGAGTTATTTTGGTTTTATCGCATCAATGATTTTTTGGTTGACATTGACAATTATATTTGCATTTCCTTTTTTTTTCTATGCTAGATAATATTTTTAAAGCGGATGACAACCCAACCTGTCTGAGATCAAGGTGGCAATTAGAGGCATATCTTAACCAACAAGCTGATATTCTTGAGAAGTGAGTATCTGTTCCTACATATAGTCATAAATAACTAATACTGCCACAAACTTGTTCTACTACTTTAAAAGGACATGAAATATAAAACATACTCTTTAACTCTATTATTACAGGGACCCCAGCTCAGTGCCTTTGAATTCATTTAATGCCACTATGACACAGCTTCAAACATTAGCTCCAGAGCTTCATCGTGTAAGTTATGGCACAGTGAATACGCCTTAAATTTTCTAGGAGGCTTTGGGGAACTATGAATGTTTCCTGATCATGTGAATTTTTTTATCCATGTTCTGCTTGCCAGGTCCAGTTCCTGCAGTACTTGAATGCCCTTTGCCATGATGACTATGTTGCTTCATTGGATAATCTTCACCGCTACTTTGATTACAGGTCAGCTGCACTGCCCTTACTGTATGATGGAGTAAGTATGTCTCATATTTTAACCATGTTCTCTGTAGTTATGTACAGGTATGCCAGTTATAGATACCAAATTAAGGAATGCTAATCTCTAGTGTTTTAGGGTCTTATTGGTCATTCGCACAAGATTTGTATTGCACTAAGGGTTATGCAAGATATATTATGCCTGCACAAGTAAATGCAATTTGATGTTGTTTGGTTGAGTTGTTTTAGTCTGTTGCATTATCTGTGCCTCTGTTTGGTTGGTGCATTAGATATCCATGTCTGTTTGGTTGTTTACACTACATATGAGATGAAACACCAAAGTGGCCATTTCATTTCGTCGAACATCCTCAGTGCACCGTAGCGAGCTCACATGAACACGGGTCCATTCGACGACAACAACGGCGTGTTAAAGAACTGAAGAAGTAGTAAGCAGGTTACGATTCAGGTGACACACGCTGCTCAGGGCCTGTCCGGTGGTGCTCCATGCGGGCAGGTCGAGCGCGAGGAGTATGGCGAGCAGGCCAAACAACCATGGCGTCGGGTTCCAGAACCTCTTGATCATCGTGGTGCTGTACGACTTGGGAGGCTTGAACGATGAAGCCAGCAGCCAGCTTCATGTTCCACAACGAGAGGGAGAGGAAGGACCATAAGCTCTTCTCGTGCAGGCTCTCAGCCACATTGACAGCGCCGGCGAGTACGGGAGATCTGGATTTGCTCCAGGCCCGATCTTGCTTCGCTTCAGCGCCGTGGAGATGGAAGACGACGAGCAGCCGGATGGGTGGAGCAGGCTCGCGGAGATGGAGAAAGATGACGAGCATTGGACAAGTGGTGCAGGCTCGTGGAGGAGGAAGACGGTGACCAGTCGGACAGGTGTCGGGTCGGGTGGAGTTGGATTGCAGAGTGGATGCAGCAGGCTGCACAGCAGGTGCAAGCATGGCATAAACCAAGCCTGCATAGTGGATATGACCAAATCTGAGCGCATATGGTTGTGGAGCCAAGAGGTGCTTTGAGGAGAGTCCTAGCCTGTATAAGGAGATTTTCACACACAAAAAAAAAAGCCTGTATAAGGAGATATGCAGAGAACCAAACAACTGAGCTTTGCACTACTGTGTGCTGGATAAGGAGATATACAGGCAACCAATCAGGCCCTTAATGTACTACATAGCCTTTCTGTTTGCATTCAAGAATGTTGCTCTTTCTATTCACCTCAATCTCTGTTACTTTCTGTATTACCATCAATCGTGATAATACTAGTTACAGGGTCCTGAGATTCAGCCTGCCCTTGTGCTAGTCTGCTAGATCATGAAAGCACACATGTGAGGTGAAACCACCGCATGACTATTCATTAAATATTGTGGCTCGTTTATTCCCTAGTTCATTTTTTCTCATTAATTTTTACCATTTTGGTGGCCGTGCTATCCTGGAGTATTTTTCTCTTCGAGTTAAGAAGTGTTTGTCATAATGACATGTTCTGTATGAACTTTTACATATGCACCTCTTGTTAAGCATGTTCTTATTTGGTTATTGTATCTGGTTGATGCAGTGCAGGGATGCAAGGACTTTTTGGCCATCCTGTGTCTCAGGTGCAAGATATTGTTGTTGGAAAGTATGAGAGTGCTCTGCTATGCTTAGGCAACTTGCATTGTTACTTTGGACATCCTAAGAAAGCCCTAGAGGTAGTGTAACTTATTTAGTTTTCTTGTTTTGTACTAGCCCATCACTTTCTAGACCTACTTGTTTCATTGCACATTGTTTATGTTCTTCTTGGTTGTTTTTTACCAGGCATTTGCAGAAGCAGTCCGTGTTTCTCAAATGGTAAGTTATGAACTCGTATCTTTTTGAAATACGACTGCATCCAATATTTGTATGACACTTGAAGTTAAGTTTGTATTGAACTACTAATGGTTTATGAGGAAGGCGTAACTTTGCAATTGTGAAGATGATTCTGGTGGAGTGTTTTGGATTTTCCTATAGTTCAGCCAGAATTTTTCCTCAAAATTATAGTTTCTCCATGATTATTTTTATATTTGCACAACAAATTTCTTTTAAATAAAATCATATCGCCTGATAGCAGATAAAATCTCATCAGTCTTCCAGAAATTTGATACTCCTTGTCCCCAACATGTTGTGATAGTAGCATAACTTTGAAAATACATTCCTCGTTATCTAGTTTTCAGTTTTGTCCTATCCGTTTCTTAACCTAAATCTATATTCCACCTGTATGTTTCCTGAACCTGAAACTGCCAAGGTGACCTGATGGATCTCTATAAATTTTTTGTCTAATTGCCTCTTGTGCAAGCCTCTTGGTTCATTAGAGTCCAGTTTTCCTAATGTTCAGATCCCTAAAATTAGGGATATTTGGTATAAAATATTGTGCATATTTTTGAACAAAAGTGAAGTGTATTTTATTTCCCAAAAATGTTAAATGTTTACACCGACTTATAGGTGGTCTTCAATTGTGTTAACAGATTCTAGCATCTTGTTTTTTTCAGAATAATGATGATTCATGCCTTGCCTATGTATTAGGAGCCATTTCCAATCTATTATCAAAGATAGGCATCTCAAACACAGTTGGAATAATTAGTTCTCCATATTCACTTGGGACCAATATTGGACTGGGCACACCATTATCCATTCAGCAACAGTTACTTGTTCTTTTAAAGCGATCACTCAAACGAGCTGATGCACTGAAACTTTCAAGTTTACTATCCTTTGATCACCTTTCGCTGGCGAAATTTGATCTGAAGGTATCATATCTACCCTTTTTTCTTCTTAGTATAATGATACACAACTCTGCTGTGTGCTCAAGAAAACAGAATCTGCTACTAGTATTTACTATGTATTACTGTTTGACATTAGAATTTAGGAAGATCTCTTTACTTAGTCATGTTTAAATTTCCCTGCTTATCCTCCCGTGCAGATCTTCTGTCATAGTTATGTCAGCATTTGATCATGATGCACAGCTTCAAACTTACAGTGTAGCTATCATTATATTTATATTTATATTACTATTACTATGGCATCTGTCACCTTGATCTTGAAAAGACTAGATGTGACTGAAGAACAGACTCATGTGCTTCAACTCATAGCATCCTTATTTATGAACCTTTTCTTCCTTGGTTTGTCAGCATGTCCAAAGGCCACTAGTCTCTTTCGGCCCTAATGCATCTACAAAGCTTAGAACATCTCCTGCAGATGTCATTAAGGTATGCTGCATTTACTCCAAAACATTTTATGCTTATCCTTCAGAGCAGGTGTATAAATTTCCTTCTATATCAAAGTATTTAATTTCTCTTGTTTCTTTTTTGGCAGAATTTAAGATTAGGTTCCCGTGTGTTGACTGACTTTGGAGCAGATGTTCTATCTACTTCAAATGATAATGGTAGTTTAAGCACTTCATGGCTTAAGAATCTATCCGCCGCTTCTGATTCATGGCAGAGAAGTTCTAAGAACACCAAGAAATTACATATTAATGACTTTGACAAATTCCATTATCATGCACAACCAAGTCCAGTACCTGCACCAATATTGCAATTAGCTGGCTCAGCATATTTACTGAGAGCCACCGCTTGGGAGCACTATGGGAGGTACGTACCTCCCGCTTGTACAGTGTTGTATTATGGAAAAAAGGTGGGTTAGATAAGCAGCAAAGTGTCTTGCAACTAAGAAAGAGCAGATACTTGATGAACAATTTAAAAATCGCTTGACTCATTGTGGACACTGTTGATTCATATGTTATCTGGTACCAGGAATTATCAGTCTTAAGTCTATTTATATTAGAAACAACAGGGTCTGTACATCACTGTTTGTTCTATTGTTCTATCATCTATAAAAATAAGACCTTTTATGATCCTGGTGTTCTGTTGCTTTAATGCACCCCCCTTATCCTCATATCTTGCCTTGTTTACTGCCAAATTGCCAGCAATTCTTTAGCTGCCTTTGTATGGTTGTTGTATGTCCCTATCGAATCATATCTTAAAGTGGAGTTTAACTCTACCGGTACCATTTCAAGAAAATTAATATTTCCATGTTTTGTCAACCCTCTTCACAGTGCTCCAATGGTACGGATGAATGCTCTGGTTTATGCAACCTGCTTTGCGGATGCTGCAAGGTGGGAATGTACTAAATGCCTAAATTTAGTGCCTTTTCAATAACTTTCCTGCTTTTCATATAAATTATGGTGCAGCTATTGTTTGACTATTTCACACAGTTTTTAACTTTTTAAAATGAAAACTCTGATGCTTTTCGTTTCAAAAATGAAAACTCTATTGCTTTGCGAACCTGGATTTGTGATGCTATTGTATTTTCTGTTACAGTTCATCAGAGTTATCACTAGCATATGTCAAGCTAATTCAACAACTGGCGGTGTTCAAAGGATATTCAGGTTAGTTCCTATAATGCAACCACTGTAGTGTCCCAAGAGCCATGTATTTATTGACCTTTTCATATGACCTTCTGTTATGTGATTGATCTGCAGCTGCATTTTGTGCTCTAAAGCTTGCTGAAAAGAAGTTCCCATCCTCGACAAGCTTGCACATCCAGCTTCTAGGAATGCAGATTCTACATGAGCGTGCACTTCATCGGTACAAAACTGTTTCTACACTTCATTTTGTAGTTGCATTTTGCTTCCACAATCTAATGTGCTATTATTTGTGTAAACTTGATCTACTTAGAGGGCATCTAAAAGTCGCGCAACAAATCTGTGATGAGTTTGGGGTGTTGTCATCTTCTGTTTCTGGAGTAGACATTGAGCTAAAGACAGAATTTAGTGTACGACGTGCTCGCACTCTCCTTGCTGCAAAACAGTTTAGCCAGGTTGTGCACTTCCTTGCTTATATTTTCACAAGAAGTTGCATTTCATCTTTTGTTTTCCATTTATTAAGAAAAAAAATTGAAATACTGCATTTTCCTTTTACATATGCAACTCGCAAGCACATTGCATGGAAGATATCTCCCCCTTCCCTTGGGTTTTACAGGGGTCTGGGCCCTTCCTAATTCTGAGTACTCTTCAACATGCTAGTACATGAACTGACAGAATAAGATTTGTATGTGACACTTGTTTTTTTCACACAGGCTGCAGCTGTGGCCACTTCTCTTTTCTCTACGTGCTACAAGTACAACATGCAGGTTGAGAACGCAAGTATTCTTTTATTACTTGCTGAAATACATAAAGTAAGTCATCAGTTTTTTTAAAAAAAACTAGAACCTTACCTGGTGAAATACTGCAATTCTGTATAGAGCAAGCTAACACTTTTTTTTTTTAATTCTAATTCTCCCAGAAATCTGACAATGCAGTCCTTGGGCTTCCTTATGCGTTAGCCAGCCAATCATTCTGCAAATCATTCAACTTGGATCTGCTTGAAGCCTCAGCTACACTTACTCTTGCTGAGTTGTGGTTAGCTCTTGGATCAAGCCATGCAAAGAAGGCGCTGAGTCTTGTCTACCAGAGCCTTCCCATGATTCTTGGTCATGGTGGACTTGAGCTATGCGCTCGAGCTCACATTGTTTTAGCAAAGTGCCATTTAGCCGATCCAAGATTCTCAGGTACTTCGCAAGAGTTTGTGTTCCATTATGTGGACAACCTCATATTGATCTGCTCGATACATACACCTAGATGCTAGACGCTTCTGTTCTTTCTTTTGTTACTTCTTCCCTTTACTATCTTATTATTGCAGTTCTCGAAGATCCTGAAGCTGTTCTGGATCCTCTGAACCAAGCCACTGAAGACCTGCAAGCATTAGAGGTGAGCTGATGAATCCTGAAACTTGTGCTCTTTACCCCTTGTCTGACTCAGAAGATGTTGCTTATAAACTGACATCCTGTGCGGCTGTGGCTGTGCTAATTGCATAAAGGCTTGTGACATCAGATACACTAAATCTTGTTTCATATGCAGTACCACGAGATGGCAGCAGAGGCGTACTATCTGAAGGCAATTGCATACAACCATCTCGGGAAGCTTGATGAGAGGGAGGAAGCTGCGGCTCGTTTCAAGGACCATGTCACTGCCCTTGAGAACCCGCAGAACGAAGAGGACTCGCTTGCGTACTGAGACACAAGACCAGGCTCCCGCTCTTAGGTATTGCCATTTGTTACTAGTAGGAAGGCGCACTCCGGCACCACCCCACACACACACTAGTGCCGGAGTGGGGGTGTGGGAGTGGGGATCTTCAATCGCCTTGGGAGAGATGATGTATGTTGTAAGGTCCATGAACCATCTCTGCCATGTATGCAAGGATACTCCACTGTCAGATGCTAGCGAGGGCGTGGTGGCCTTTTCGACCCGCATGCTGGCAGGTTACGATGCTCCATTGAGGCGAATGGCGTTTGGTGAGGTGCCATGCTGAGGCACGGGCAAGTCGATCCGGCCACCAGGCGCTCGAAATTGACGGCCTGGGGAGCTGCCTGGGCCAGGCACCTTCGCCAGGGTCAGAACCAAAGGGGCGAACCAGCGGTTGCCGAAGGGCCTAGTGGCAATCGGTGAAGACCTGGAGGTGCCGATGTTCAGAGGAGGGCATCGTTAGTTAGGTCTCATCCATCCATGGTGTTCATCAGATCGAGATGGAGACTCTTCTTCCTCTGTTCTGTTATTGGCGAGTTCCTCTTGAATTCGGTAGGAAACTTGATTTCCGAGTCGCTCTTGCACCTGTTGTTACTTGTTATGGAACTAAGCAGAGTAACAGTGTTGACAATGTGTTTTTTAATGTAAACAGAAAAATAGAATGATTGAGCTGTATTTTTCATTAACTGATGTTGGATATTTATACATATACACTTAGGCCCTGTCTAGTTCCAAACAAAATCCAAAATTCAAAATCCCAACTATTTTGGATTCCAAAATCCAAAATGCAAAATATTTTAGTAGGGTGTTCAGTTCCAACTAAAATTTACCTTCTAATAATGGGGATTGTGAGGATGACACACAAACCAATGCAAAAATTCTCTTATTTTGGCCTCTTGAGTCTAAAATCTAAAATAGGGAATGGATCACTTTTTGCCAAATATTTTGGGTGGTGTTTAGTTCTATTTTGAAAAATAAAGAGCCAAAACCCAAAATATTTTGGATTCCATGGGGAACTAAACACCCCCTTAGAACGAATACGACCTGTTTGGTTCCGCGGATGCTTGGATTCTGAGCGAAATAAGTAGGATAAGCTCGTCAAACGGTTCACGACTGTGCGCCCATCTAGATTCTCTGACTTTCTGAAAAAAAGTCACAAGTGACTTTCCTAGTGCCGGATGCCATCCATTTAGAATCCAACGGCTGGTGGCCACTAACCTCTCCCTTGCCAGCCTGCTCAGCCCACACATAAAACCCCAACCCAAGAGGCTCATTTCCTGGTTGAGACTTGAGAGACGGACGGCTCGGAGGCTGTTTTTGGCGCGGAAATTGCCGCCGCTAGGTCCTGCTCGCCCCTGCCGCAGTCATCGCGTTTGGCCACAGTCGTCGCGCCTAGTTGTGGTCGCCCTCACTTCTCTTCCACTCGCCGCGCTGAAAGGATCAAGATGCCCAAGAGGGGGGGGTGAATTGAGCTTGTTTTAAATTTCTAAAGCAAATATGAAAACCTATCAAATGTCAATCACCCCCTAGTGCCTACAATCCGTGTGTCCTAGCTAGAAAGCGGTAGCAGTTCATGGAAGTTAAGAGCAACCTAAGCAATTCTAGTAGGTAAGATAAAAAACAAGACGGAATGTAATACGGAAATGTAAAGAGCTAGGGAAAAGAAATTCTCAGTGACGCAGCGATGTTTTCCCGAGGTATCAAGGTGTCGACACACCCCCCTAGTCCTCGTTGGAGCACCTCGCAAGGTATCGCTCCTCCTCTACCCGCGCAAGGGTAGAGTGCTCTCTACGGGCTGATTCTTCGCCACTCCGGCTCGGTGAATCGCCCACAACCGATCACAGAAGCTTGGAGAAGAGCCGCCAACAATCTTTCGGCGATCACTTCCTCCGAACCCCACCAAACCGTCTAGGTGATGTCGAACACCAAGAGTAACAAGCACAAGACCTTCACTTGACCAACTCAAGGCTAGAAAGGTGGATGGATGCACACAAGTCACTCCTAATCACTCTAGGAGGGAAGAACAAGATGAACTCTCTCTAATCTCTCCCTCACTAACCTCTTGACTCTCCAAAGGATTTCTCAATGTGTCACCAGCTGAAACAATGGCCAAGAGAGGTCCTAAGGACGAAGAGGGCAACTATAAATAGTCCCCACCTCCAAAACTAGCCGTTTTTTACTTTTTCCTCTCTCTGCGAAGCCACCGGACTAGTCCGGAGCTTATACCACCGGACCATGCACACTGGTCCGGAGCTCACTCTGAAAACCAACTCAGGCACCGTCGGACAACTCTGCTTGGTCCGACGCTCTGGTCCGACGCACTGGTCCGGAGCCTGGGTGCTCTCTGAGTGAAAAACATCTTCTCTTTTTCGAACCACCGGACAACTCTCCTTGGTCCAAAGCCCTGGTCCGGAGCCAGGGGGCTTACTGCATGAAACCAAACTCCTGTCTTGAGGCGTCGGACTAGCCGTCGGACTAGTCCGGAGCCTTCTCTCTCTCTGACACAAGCCATCGGACCACTCTCCTATGGTCCGACGCTTTCCAGACAGGTGGTCCGGAGCTCCTCGAGCTGGATTTTTTGCCTAAGTCAGGGACCATCGGACCACTCTCCTATGGTCCGACGCCTACTAGGCAGACTGGTCCGGAGCCTCTTTCTCCCCCTATTTCAACTGTTTTCGCTGAGATTTCTCAAGGGATTTTGCTCCTACCATTTCTAGGGTTAACCAAGGGCTGAAAGCAAGGTCTCTAGGACTAGTTGTGACAAGTGTGCATATACCCACTTTCCTAAACTCTCCTAGGTCAAGCTACTAGTCCCATACCCCCCTTTATAGTACGGTCAAAGGAAAAACAAAACCCTAGTTATACTTAGTGCCCTTCTCAACCTTATGGCACTAAGAACTAGCCTAGTCTTCGACGTGTATCTTCATCCTTTGCAACCGAAACGATTTCCATCTTGGGGGCATGAATATCCATTAAGCCCATTCACATTGCATCACTAATGACCTAACAAAAAAGACTTTGCCTCTGCAAAACACACGTTAGTCATAATGATCTAGTATTGTCGTTAATCGCCTAAACACAAGGGTCCATGATTCTTCAATCTCCCCCTTTTAGGTGATTGACGACAATACAAGCTCGAGTAGAGAATAATGAGTGAATTTTGATAAGAGAAAACATGACTTGTCATGAGCTAGGCATGGGTTAGTGATAGAAAAGACAAAAACATGCCTAACCATTCAAGCCATGACAAGCACAGTAGATATGAATTGAGCATAGTACTTGATTTCATAAAAGATATGCTATAGCCAAAAGATCAGAGATAAGCGCGGAAGCAATATAGCATAACCAAGTGACATGATATAAAAAGACAAATGACCACACATGTCACACTACCATCAAGTCTCAATCATCACACATATCATACAATGCATAAAGACGGTAAACGTGATGCATGATGTGATAGAGTTTATACACATCAAAAGAACGAGTCCTACTAGCTCCCCCTGAAGCTAGCCCATCTACTTGACTCTCCCTCTCCCCCTTTGGCGTCGAAGCACCAAAACTAGGCGTTTGGAGGCGGAGTGGAAGCAGCCGTGGAGCGGTCGAGCACCCGGAACACTGCCAGATAAGTCTCATCATCTGAGTCCTCCCCCTGAGTGTCTGACGCTGAAAGTGAAGCGGTCTGGGGGTCGGTAGCTGACGGGCCTGACTCTGGGACAGTAGCTGGAGTAGAAGTAGGATCAGTAACCGGTGCTAGTGTCGCTGCGGGAGCCTCAGGAGCTACAGGTTCCGGTTGTGCCTCATGCACGGACTCGACTGGAGTCGGAAGGACCGGAGACTGCGGAGGTTGTACTGGAGTCGAGGTGACCACTGTAGCATCGGTAGCAACTGCAGCTGTAGGTGGAGTAGACACGGCTGGAGCCCGACTGTCATGTGTAGCCGCTGAGGAAGCTACTGAGGAACGGTGCTGATCAGCTGTCGGCGCAACAAGCTCTGCCTCAACCTCTGCTGCTATCTGTGGACCAGTGGGGGACGGCTGCCCTGTAATGTCGCTGAACGACGCAGAAAGATCTCTGGCAGTAGCACCCATCGTAACAGTAAGCGGCGTGAAACCAGTAGTGAGAGGGGTGAACTGCTGAGTGGGGCCAAAGGTGTCCAACCACTGTGTCATCTGAGTCGCCGGTGTCTGGAACGGGGTGGTCAGAAATACGGTCAAAGGAAAACAAAACCCTAGCTATACTTAGTGCCCTTCTCAACCTTATGGCACTAAGAACTAGCCTAGTCTTCGATGTGTATCTTCATCCTTTGCAACCGAAACGATTTCCATCTTGGGGGCATGAATATCCATTAAGCCCATTCACATTGCATCACTAATGACCTAACAAAAAAGACTTTGCCTCTGCAAAATACACGTTAGTCATAGTGATCTAGTATTGTCGTTAATCGCCTAAACACAAGGGTCCATGATTCTTCACGCGCTGGTCGTGGTCATCGTCGCCTGAAGTTGTGTTGCGGAGGCTCATGCCATGACTGTGAACCTGGAGTTGTGGTTGGCGGAGGGTGACTGACACACTTACCGATGAGTTATAAACTGGTTGATGATCGGCGTCTCATCTTTGTCTTCCTTGCTCTCATACTGCTTCTCCATGGGTAGCAAAAAAATCTTCTCTATCTCACTATTATTTGTTCATAAGTCTGAAAATTCATTCGTATATGTTCATTGTTTGTGCAGTGTTCTTTGAGCCCTTAAATTTTACTTAAAATCCAATGGCGCAACCTGACAAGTAAGATATGCTTACGTTCTATCCCTTTTTTTACTTCCAGATGTGTAGCAATAATAAGCATGTATTTATTTTCATACAGAGAGAATGCAACTCCAATTTGGGTGCCTTATATTGGTCAGAAATTTAAAAACTTGGAAGATGTTTGGTCATTTTGGGTAGATTATGAGGGTCATGAAGGTTTTGAGGTCAGAAAAAGTACACAAATGAAAGTAAATGTGATAAAAGGGTAATTTCATGTAGATATGTGTGTGCCAAGGAGGGTTGTCGAGCACGAGACAGGAGAGACCATGTCACAAAAAAATCCTAGAGCTGAAACAAGAACATGTTGTCCAATTCGTATGGGTATTACATTAGATCGAGTGACAGGGAATTATGTGATTGATCTTATTATTCAACACAATCATGTTCTTTACTTGCCACAAACCTCTCATTTAATGACATCACAAAGAAAATTTTCAGAAGTGTAAGCATTTGAAATTGAGGCCGCTGATGATTGTGGAATTAGACCGAAAGCTGCACATGAGTTGGCTAGTCGCCAAGTTGGGGGACGAATGAATCTTAGCTACACTTGTCGAGATCACAAAAATTACTTGCAGGGTTGGCGTCAAAGAGAGTTGGTATACGGTCAGGTAGGAAGCATGTTAAAATATTTTCAAAACAAGATGTCTGAGAACCCTTCTTTCCACTATGTTGTGCAGTTGGACGCGGAAGAACACATAACCAATATATTTTGGGTTGATGTTAAGATGTTAGTTGATTATGCTCACTTTGGTGATGTGGTGATATTCGACACTACTTTTGGCACAAATAAAGAATACATGCCTTTTGGTGTTTTTGTTGGCTTCAATCAATTTAGGGAGTATGTCATTTTTGGAGCAACCCTTCTATTTGATGAAACATGTGCCTCTTTTACATGGCTATTTAAGGCATTTCTAACTGCACACAATGAAAAGCAACTTAGAACTATATTTACTGGCCAAGATACATCAATGGGAAATGCTATTCTCAAGAGGTATTCACAGAAGCATGGCATGGATTGTGCACTTACCACATAATGCAGAATGTTGTCAAGCACTTATGTAGTAAGAAAAAAGAAGAAGATGAAGAATCTCATATCCTTTCAAATTTTAGTTCTTGCATGTATAACATCGATGATAAGTTAGCCTTTGAAGAAGCATTTATCATGATGAAAAATAAGGTGGACAAAAAGAAGATATCTTGGCTCGATAGCATCTATAAGTTCAAGGAAAAATGGGCCGAATGTCATATGAGGGATGTTTTCACATTGGGAATGAGAAGTACACAATTAAGTGAGAGTTTCAATAGTGATTTAAAAGACCATCTCAAATCAGATTTGGACATCATCAGGTTCCTAAAGCATTTTGAGAGGGCGGTACAAGGAAAAAGAAATAAGGAATTAGAAGAAGAATTTGAAGCCAGAAAAAAGCTACCTAGATTAAGAATGGGGACACCTATGTTAGTGTAAGCTAGTGGACGTTACACTCCAATATTTGAAGCATTCCAAACTGAATATGAAAGATCCATGGCTGCTTGTACTAGACCATTGAAAGAAAATAACACATATGTTGTTGTAATTGTGAGGTCCATGGCTGCTTGTACTAGACCATTGAAAGAAAATAACACATATGTTGTTGTAATTGTGAGGTCCGATGGCGATTTAAGTTCTAAAATAGAACGTGTAGTTGTTGCTGATCCCTTGGAGCAAACAACTTCTTGTAATTGTGGGCAATTTGCAAGAACCGGTGTACTGTGCAGCCATGCTCTGAAAGTCCTTGATTTGATGAATATCAACTTTTTGCCTAACCATTATGTGCTGAAGGCTGAAGCGTTAGACAAGGGAAGCAAAGTATGGAACTATCCAAGACAACACAGGAAGGGGCATTATTGAAGACCCAAATTTAGATTTGAAGACCCAAATTTAGATGCTATGCTTCGCCTCAAGTTCGCCAGTGACTTTTGTTCATGAAGTCAGAGAATCTGGATCGTTGCTAGCGGGCAGGGTTGCAGACGTCGTCCTCGACCTCTGGAGCAGACAGTGGGGGGGAGGAAGCCAGTGGCGAGGAGGGAGTCGGTGATGGCCAGATACGGCAAGGGCCCACCCACCGTCGACGGATTTTGGCTAGTAGAGGTCACGGCCTGGCCGGAGGGAGGTGGCGGCGTCCGAATGGTAGGGAGGGAGCGAGAGCACGGGAATGGTAGGTGGCGGCACAAAACACAACGCGTGGGCGTTTTGAGAAATGTGAACCTAGGCTTGCGATTCGGCCAATGCGGCGGGCGACCATCGAACGCAGAAGCACATTTACATTCGAACGCAGGTCGTGACCTCTACTAGCTAAAATCCGCTGGCGGTGGGTGGCCCCCTGCCGTATCTGGCCACCGCCGACTCCCTCCCCGCCACTGGCTTCCTCCCCCCACTGTCTGCTTCACAGGTCGAGGACGACGTCGGCAACCCTGCCCGCTAGCAAGCCTGCTGGTGCTATGTGAGGACGAAGCATCCTCTCGACTCTCGACGCTGCGGTTCCACTCACCGACGGAGAGCAAGCCGCCTAGAGCACGCCCGTAGCCAATGCTCGTCCCCTGACCTCCCCGGACGTCAGCCTCGCCTTGGCCATGTGCCATAGCGCCGCCAATCCCGCCTTCGCCGGACCGGACTCGGCCACCCCGTCGTCCTCTGCTCCGACCAACAAGAGAAGGGAGGGAAAAAGAAATAGAAATTGCTTGGGTCTAGCCGTCTAGATGCAAGAGTATAGTTTGCTGCAGGTAGACTTGGTAAATGTTGAGATCTCAGTGCAAAATGTTCTATCTGAAATAATTGAGATAGCCTAACACCTCTTAGATTCTACATATTGTGGCTTATTAGATAATCCTACTTAGCTTATAAGCGAGACTCAAATAAGCTAAATAAAACAGGGCCTACCTACATATGTTCATTGAGTACATGGGACATTATATTATTATAAACATAAACATCTTATTAAATTTAATGCTCAGTGACTAATCTATGGGTCTAGTTGATACAAGAGCTAATTGTTATTAGCAAAGCTAAAATTAGTCCTAGCACATCCAAACAAATATAAGGTAATAGATGAGCTATTTTTTTAGTCAAAGACTTCAACGAGTTAGCAAATTTGGGCCAAATAATGTAATCCAAACAGGCCCGTACTACGTCTTGCTTGATATGTGGGAAGAGATTACACCAATCTTAACCGCCTCTAAGGGGTTCAAACAGAATACAAGACAGTTGAAGGCCAAATAGAGACCAAGCGGCGTCTTATGATCTGGAATGGAGAAAGTATTTTTCTTTCACCTCAGAAACCAAAATGGGTTACATTCGAAATTAAGAACAAATCTAATATGTGCCCCTAAAGTAGATACATTTCAAATTATGAACAAATCTAACCTGTGCACCTAATGACCTAAAGTAGACGGTTGATCGAATATACATATTGGATTTCAACAAGCATTTTCTGCATCGCTACCAGAACACCAACAAAAGTAAGGTTGGACAAACATAATGCCATAGGATTGATGATAACGGTATACTCGAGAGTTGCATGCAGCTTGCACCATGCCAAAAAAAAGGGTATGCCAGTGACTTGTGAGAACATACAGTACAACAAAACTTGGTTAGCATAATCTTCTCTGCAGGATAGCTCAGTTCATAGCATAAGGAAACAACCAGAGAGTGTATATAACAAAATAAAATAACTCCTACTTCAGATATTTCAAGCTTATACAAACAAAAATAATTCCTACTTCAGATATTTCATCAGTTATAACGCATTGTATTCCAAGCCATTCTGTCAAAAAGTATTTTCAATAATCAGTGGCATCATTACGCAATGAAAGAAAAACTAAAAGAACAGTCATCAGTCCAAACCTTTCAAAATAACCATCGAACCAAATAGTACCATCATCGATGTTGTACAGAAGAATCTACAAATAACATGTGCACCCATAAGACAAGGAAAAATTAGCGATGAATATAAAACAAAAATCTGTACTCTTAATATAGAGAGGCTGTCTCTCAAATACCAAGGAAACGAAGCTAGAGCAGCCATACGATTTAACATTAAGTGGCAAGTAGGTATCCAGTAGCAACCTCAAGTAACATACTAGGCAGAACCCCTCACAGCATTTAACTGTCAAGATATAGAGGAAAGTATGCCATTCACATAACACAAATGATTGCACTTAGCATACAAAAGAAAATAATATGAAAGGTGTGGCAGCAAGATCCAGCAAAAAGGTTCTCCATGATAGCTGCTGATGTATAGTTGTAAGCTTAACCTGCCACTACACTGAGAACCAAAAGACTCATTTCTTTCTCCCACCACGCTCCCTCAGTGTTAGATTGATCACCACTCCAGGACCCACATTGTAGTAAGCAAGAGTAAGGTTGTCTTTGAGGAAACTAGTCCTCACACTCAGCTTCTGCTTATTAGCAGGGAGCTGCAACTCTCCAGCAATCTGCTCCTTCAGACTACCAACTGTGTCTGACAGTGATTGAACAGGAATCTGCAAAACTTGGCCTCGCAAGTTCCCTTCATCGAGGTTGGGTACAGATACAGAGATGCTAGCAGGACCCTGCAGGGAACAAGTTATATTAGTTTTCCACATAACAAAAATACCTAATAGCATGAAAACTGAAAAGTAAGGAAGAATGATTGAGGAAAAATGGACTCCCAGAGCCATTACCGGATGTTGAGCAAGAAACTGCTCCACTGCGATAAGAGAAGCATCATCTGTTCTCGGCCTCTTAGGTTCGGGTTCATCAGGTGGAGGCGGTTGCTCTTCAGCAGGAGGCTGCGGAGGCAGAGGCGGTGCTGGAGGCTGAGGGATTCCAATGGGATTGACCATGGGTGGCATGTGTGACGATGGGGGCATAGCAAACGTGCGTGGTGGACCAGGCATAAACTGACTTTGGCCAGGAGGCGGAGGAATGCCGGTTGGCATATGAACCATTTGACCTGGCATCCTAACCATCTGCGGCTGCCCAGGTATCTGCTGTGGAGGCATATGCATGTGATGCATCATCTGTGGAACTCCAGGCATATGAGGACCTGGGGGTGGAACAGAATATGGCGCTGGTGGGGCGATAAAACGAGGAACATTAACAAGAGGAAGTGGCTGAGGAGGTCGGGGCAATGGCATGCCAGGTCGGATAAATGGAGCTGGACCAGGAATAGGTCTCCCATCAACATTTGAAGAATCAAACTGTTCCTCGCCACCCTGAGATAATGCATGAGTAGCAGTGCGACCAATGCTACCTGAATGACCATCCCAAATAACCTGCTTTGGCTGCTCATCCTTTTTCTTCTCAATTTCTGCCTTGACGGCGTTAGACACCTCCTCCTCAGTGGTCCCAAAAATATCAGGGCGAGTGCGAGCAAGGCCAACAATGTTCCGTGAAATCTCATCATCAGGTGCAAGGGTAGTCTCCTTGATCTTGGCCAACATCCTCTCTTTCTGCTCCTTGTACTTAGGGTCAATGAGTGAGATGCGCATGTGTTCCTCCATCTCGCTGATGGGAATGAGCTCCCCAGTTATCGGCGAGACAACAAACTTGGTTGGGTCTCTCTCCGCAGGAATCCTCTCCTCAGGCCTCTTGTAGTTCTTGACAATCCTCATAGGTGCCTCGTCATCACCAGCCACGTTAACTTGCGCTCCTCCATCATTTTCCTCAAGCTGTGCTGCCCGCATTCCTTCCTCAACAAGTTGCATCTCCTCCTCATCCATGTCCATCTCAACCTCCTTAGCAGGTTCAGCCAAATCCATTGCTTCCTCCTCTCCCAAGTTCTCCATCCTCTTCTGTCGCTTCAACTCCTCCAGTGTAAGTGGCACAGGAAGCCCCTCGTACTCATCATCCACAAATTCAATGGTCTCCACGACGACAAAATCATGCCAGTCAATCATTGACATCTGCGTCCGTTCCTGCTCAATCTCATCCTCTGCCTGCTGCCTTGCCTGCTCCTGCGACCGATCCCACTCCAGCCGGTTCAGGCATCTCTCCAACACCGTAGTCAGGTCCTTTGAACCCTCCCTCAGCTCTTTTAGCAGTGTAGGCACCCCCTCTGCCGGCCTCAGCACCCTGGAGTAGGCATCTGTGAGCGCTGTAAAGAAGGGGAACATGCTGTGCGTGGGCCGGATGAAGTGGAACTGCATGTTGTTGCTCTCGCGCTGCGCTAGGCTCGTCAGGAAGTTCTTCCCGTTCCGCGCCACAAATTGAGCGGTCAGCTTGATGATGTCAAGCTCCTCCCCTGTGATACCCTCGGGCAGCCGCACAGTGTACAGCTCCGCCTTGGGTGGCACCAGCACCTTGGGCGGCGGCGCCACGCGGAAGGGCGCGGAGTGGTCGGCCTTTGCGTCCGCAGCGGCGCCATCAGCGGGTGCGCCGCCGTCGGCCGGGGCAGAAGCTGGCCCTTCGCCGGGATCCGCGTCAGTCTCGGCGCCCGAGGCGGCGTCCGCGCCGGGCGGCGCAGCGGCTATCTCAGAAACCCGGTGCTGGTAGTAGGCGTGGTAGGGATCCGAGGGCTGGAGGAAGTTGAATTTGGCGTTGCCCTGGTTGTGGGAGATGATGCGGCGCTCGAACTCGGGCCCGTTCTTGGCGACGAAGGTAGCCGTCTTCTCGATGATGACGCGGATGTCGGGCGGAGGGTGGATGATGCCGATGGTGCGCGTGTGGGTGGCCACCGTCGCCGGGGGGTCCGCCTTCGCGCCGGGAGGGGGAGGCTTAGGCGACGCCAGCGCCAGCTGCAGCTGCTGGTCGGCGTCACCGCCCCCGGTGCCGTTGCCCTCCGGTGCGGGGAGGGTCAGGATGGGGGTGCCCATGGCGGCTGCCATGGGGGTTAGGGTTTCGGCGGGTTTAGATCGGAACGGAAGGAGGGAGAGCTCGCGCGAGTCCAGAGACCCCCGTGGAGACGGAGGCAGCGACGGGATCGTGGGAGGTATATTTGGGCCGGATTTGGTTTGAGTCGGTTCGATTTCATGTGCTATACCGACATGCTGTTCCAGTGTTCCTTGAGCAGGTGAGAGAGCCTGGCGTATTTGGGCTTTTCTCTTCTTTCTTGTGTTGAATTGTTAGGAATATTAAAATAGGGAAAACTAGTTGGGCTTTTTTCTTTATCCTGTTTTGATATTCACTTTTTTTCATATTCAATTCAACCACCTGACTCACTGCCACGTTTGGTTTGTGTTCGCCATAATCAAATGCCAGCTCGGGTATGGTTAAAAAATATCAGGTTAAAACTTTTTGATCCGTGCCCGGTCTACAGGCATGTTGGGCCAAGTTGGGTCGAACAATTTTTCAAAGCTTTCCTACGTTGAACGGGAATTTTTTGGTTCGGTTAAGTTGGATTATGAGCTGAAAAAATATGGCTTGAACTCATCCATATATTAGTCAGACTGAGCTTGAGCAGGTTTTTATCTTCCTCTTATCGATAACTCAAATTATATTAAATAAAAAAAGCTTGACTTCATCCTGTATATACGTATATTCAATACACTCACGTCCTACCCTCCTCGTAATCTAGTTAGCGGTTGATGTTGTAAATTATTTAGGGGCTGTTTGGATTATTTCATTTGGAGGAATTGAAATCTACTTTAATGGCTTGGAATTTGACATTCTACTACTTTCCAAAGTTTATATTTAAGCCTATCTCAAATCATAGGGTGAGAGATGAAAATTGACTCTATAGATCATCATTCTATATTTCTATTTGCAATTTATAACATGTTGCTCAAACTCCCTCTTCTACTATAAAAATACAATAAATAAGTATGTCTCTCATATAGTGAACAATAATATGCAATTATAATCCATATACAATCATATTAGCTTAATTAATATGTCTCTAAATTACAATTATTAAAAATAAATTCAATTCCAGGGATCCAAACGGGGCCTAGAGTTTTGCCTCTGTGTTCTTTCATGTTTGTAGGATTTTCATACTCAGAATAACTCAAGTATGGTGTCCTAATCCTGTTAGCTTGTGCTTGGCTTCATTTTTTTTGCAAGTTGTTGCTCCTCAATCCGTGCCTTGTTCGGGTGATTGTTTTGGTGGCTAATAATCTGACTAATGTTGTTTGCTGACTGTTTTATTGTGAGAGAAAAAAAAACTATTTCGGTGACTGATAAGCCGGTTGATAAGTACATATGTGCTTTGCTTTGATTTTCTAGATCGTAGATTAGTTAATTTTACAATAGACAAGTGCTTTAGCAGACTATCAAATTCTTGGCTCCATACGTCTATGGTCAAGGTTCTCTCTTATCATCAATCTCCAAGCCTATATGGCTTGTTTAATTTGCATCATGAAAAGTAATTGATGACAAGTGCTGATGTTTGGTTGACACAATGAAGTCCCGGATGAATCCATGCCAGACCAATCCATTCCGAGTGAGATGAATCTCCAAACCAAGCAGTTAGTCCCATGACCGGTCTTGTAGAAAATGAGGAATTCGGTATATAAAAATGATCTGGTGATCAAGGTCAGAAAGAAGACAAATAAAATTACAGATAAAGTCAGAAATTAGCAAGACAAGTGATCCCTACCTCTTTCTTGATCTCTTATGAATCCCTAGTTATCATGTTGTAACGTGAAATTGGCTCTTTAAAATTTCAATTGGGGTGATCTCACTCTAATTTTTGTACTACTATATGTTCTTTGTAATGTAAATGAATGAAAATATTTACTTTTTCTTTAAAAAAAAAAGAGCTACTCCCAGAAATCGGCGGTATCACACGGTGGCACGGATGATGAAACGGAAGTGCGATTTTGTGAACCAGAAGCCGAAATGGCCAAAAGCCCAAACCAAAACAACTGCGGAAGCCAGATGGTGCTTCTGCGCGTCTGCCACCTCTTCGGCCACCTGCGCTTCCGCTCCTTCCTCTCCATGGCGGCGCCCCAGCAACCTGGTAAACCCCTCCTGCGCCCCAATCCTTCGCGTATGTCTGAACACTGAAACCCCAACCTCATTCCTGCTCCATCTCCTCACCCGCCCTCGCCCCCTTTCTCGGGCACTCATTTTTCTCTCTCCTCTCTCCAGCCCTCTCCGGGTCGGCGCCCAAGAGGTTCAGGGCGATGGCCACAGACGTCGCGGCGGCGGCGGCGGATCCTCCAGCCTCCAGGGGCTGCTCCGCGATGAAGGCGGAGTTCGCCAAGCACGCCGCGTACCTCAACGCTCTGGTACGGCGCCCGTTTATGGGTCTCTCCTCCGCTTTTGTGTTAAGCGAAGCTTTCGCTTCTCGTTTTTTTTTTGTCCCGCGCGATGCGCTCAAAGCGTAGGGTTTACCGTATAGGTTTGTAGGATGGTTCGGGAAATTAGCTGCCAGGGCCTAATGTGCGCTAGGTGTTTGGAGGAATTACCACGAAGCCAGATTTTGTATTAGGCAGGCCACTTTACTGATATTGAGAGGGTCACATTAGAGTTCAGGTTGTTAAATCAATGTTGTTGATTGAGAATATTTCGAGAGGCAAGGGTGCTGACCTCGTGGGCAAATCCCCCATTTAGGTATACAACACCTTTGTGAGAACTATGGTTCACCGGATACCAAATTCTTCCCAGGATATACTGTATTCTGCAAGCGATGTCAGCCACTGATTAAAGTCAAACTTTGTTTAGCATGTTGTTTTCACACACAGACGAACCATAGTATAGGTGATTTATAATTATACTTGTACTTGATCATGCGTATGGCTGCAAAATATATTGCAACGTTGCCACTTCTGCAAATGTCCTCTTATCCGAGTTAACTGCATTTAATTTATGAGACCAAGTCTTTAACTCTTCAACTAGCAGATGCCTGTGCGTTGCTATGGCACAAGGTAAACAAATACTGGGATAAATCAATGGACATATAATAGAGCCTCCCCATCTCAGAAATGCAGAATTCAACAACCCTAAAACAAAGGGTTACATAATTATTGTCGAAACAAGACTTGTAGGATCAAACATGATCTAGTAAAGAGAGGTGATGATAATATAGATTCCAATTTCTAGTTTTTTGCTTTGTTCTATCTCAGCTAATTTCTAATTTCATCAAATCATGCCACAAAATGCAATTTCCCACTATCTTGGGTAAGTTTTTTCTTCTCCTCCTTTCCACATTTCTGCACAAAAAGAAAAATGGAAGCGGTGAGCTAACTTGAGCACATTTGTACCAATTTTAAACAGCCATGTATGAAATTTACAAGATTGGCATTGCGCCATATAAAAATATTTGTGTTTCTTTTGCAGCTTTGACATCAGTAATATTTGGATGTGGTGTAAGTGTAAGATTCTAAGAGAGAGGGAGCAGCATGGAAAATTGAGTAAGAGAACAATTAGAAAAGTCACAACTGAACATTTTTGCTTGATCTAAAGAAGAGTAACTGCCACCATATGTTAGGTAAATTTAACATTAGGAAATTAAAAGCCTAAGAAAGTCTGACAGGTATTGAGGAAAGCATCAGTCTTGGTGGAAATCGGTTCAGGCACATCGACCGGCGGATTTACCTCTGATCCACCGTTGTCGCTGCCTATCGTGGTCTAGTGCCCGCGTTCTCTAGGGGGGGGGGGTGGTGGCAGCAGCAGCAGACAGCAGTGAGATGGGATCCCCGACCAGCGCGGGCGCCGGGTAGTAGCACGGGTGCAACGACGATGGCATGGAGGAGTTGGTTGGATGCATGGAGCTGGGTGGGGGTGGCACGAGCGCCATTTAGTAGTGTGGCAGCTCAGGGGCGGTGGTGGCAGCAGCAGCAGACAGCAGTGAGATGGGATCCCCGACCAGCGCGGGCGCCGGGTAGTAGCACGGGTGCAACGACGATGGCATGGAGGAGTTGGTTGGATGCATGGAGCTGGGTGGGGGTGGCACGAGCGCCATTTAGTAGTGTGGCAGCTCAGGTTGACTGGCTATGGCAAGCGGTGGAGGTGGGTGGTGTGCTAGTGCGTGGGGAGATGGTGGCGAGGGCTTGTACCTGCGTGAGTGGGGGCAGAGGCAACGAGAGATGAGCTCGGTGGAGCGTGCCCTGTTGGCCCACCTGTCAGCGCGCACAAGGAGAGAGACATAGCGGGGAGCACGCCGAAGTCTAGAGGCACGTTGAAGTCGGTGTTGACACCCCCTGTTCTGTCATTTTAGGAGTAGATAAGCCATGTTCTGTCTTTTTAGGAGTACATAAGCCACTTGAACCATATGCTAGAAATTTGGTTAACTTTCCTTTAAATTTGATTGAAGTGTTTCGAGCAGCTGGCATTGTCACACTAGTAGTTTTATAGTTCGTCAAAGCCTTTCCTCCTTTTACAGTCCAAAATCATTATCACATACTATGTTGGACAATATTGTGTAAATTATCAATGTTTTTAATATTTTCTCTCTGTAGAATGACAAGAGAGAAAGGCTTGTGAAAGCTAGTCGGGATGTGACAATGAACAGCAAAAAGGTCATCTTTCAGGTCCACAGGTAAGTAGCACAGGGCTCTGTAGCTCTGCTTGATTTCAACATTTAGCAATTGTGCTGCTACATTACTTTTTTTTTTAAAAAAAAAGAGAAAGGGTGAGAAAAGGACATACTTTTTAATGGCAGACTGTGGTCCTCAGAATCATAGATCTCTTCATGCCATTATTCAGTTTGAGTATTAGACATTATACTGCCTGCTTTTCAGTGTTTTTTTTGTGAAAAAAATAAAGAAGCTTTATGTAAGTTTTGTTGGCTGGGATTCTGATTGTCTAGTCACTTAGTCATCTGAACCTCCTTGTTAATGAATAGGTATATCTTGTTAGTAAAACTTGCATGGTAGCACCTGGCGTAAAAAAATATTTAAAAAATGTGAGTGGACAGATCACATCATCAACAACAATCATGCAAAGTTTGAGGTTGAATAAAATTTTGTGCATGTGGAGAAAGAGAAATCAGCGCGTAAATAGTTGCAACCTGAAGGTGCAACTGTTCATATCTGAATACATGATTCACCACTATGATAAAATCTATCCATTCAAATAGCTGATAGAAATTTGGTGCACTTTTTAGTGGTGCTACTATTATTGGTAGCACAGTAGCACCTAAACATGTGGCAGCAGAAGCATTGGAGTTGTTCTCGTTTCGTATGTCTATATACCAGTTTGATTTTGTTTGCCTCACTGTAAAAACATGGGTTTACAAAAACCTATTCCCATGCTGCTAAGTCTTATTGTGTGTACAATCAAGAAATACACATTAATTAACCTGTTTGGATCATTTGTTTTTCTCAAATGTTGATGATCAAAATCAATTTGTGCTTAAAGTCAACTTTCACTACACAGCATGTTTCCGTTAATTGTAATGCCTGTGAGAATGTGAATTGTTTGATGCTATACTAGAAAAGATCAGCTGTAAACAATGAGTTGGCCATGTGTAGGTGTCCTTAAATGTTGAGATTGTCTATGTTTCTGAGTGCTGATACCATGCCAAGAAGCTTCTTTATCATGGCTTCATAACCGAATAGTCCAACTTTTTACTAGTTTCTTTGCTGTAGAGTTCATATGCCTTCATATACTGTTGATTTTGTTTCAGAATCACGAAAGTTAACAGGGACGAAGTTCTCTCCAAGGCAGAAAATGATCTTGCTGTAGTAGTTAATCAATACATTGCAAAACTAGTAAAAGAATTACAAGGAACTGACTTCTGGAAGCTCAGAAGAGCCTACACCTTTGGTGTTAGTACCAATCTTGCTCTTCTACATTTGTTTATAAATTGTAGAGTCAAAAAAATGCACCGCCAGTCCTTCCATAATACACATTCAGGTCCCTAAACTTACTAATCGTGTCGTGTGAGGTCCAAATCACCAAAACTAGAATCAATTGCCTGCATGGCAAGTTGATTGCACGATGACATGGCACAAAAACGTGGAGCCCACATGCCAGTCTTATCTTTCTCCCCTACGGGGATGTGGGCACATGTCGGTGCCCCATTATCCTGCAATCAGCGTGCCGCGTGGGCGGTTTAACTCAAGTTATGGTGATTTATACCTCACGACACAATTAGTAAGTTTAGGGATCCCTGGATGCACATTTTTAAGTTTGGAGACGTAGATGACACCCTGAGCCAATTTGGAGGACTGGTGGTGCACTTTGCTCTAAATTGTAATAGATCTGATATGTTTGCCATTGACCATTGCAGGTACAAGAATATGTTGAAGCTGCAACACTCTGTAGATTTTGCAAGACTGGCACTCTATTAAGTCTTGCTGAAATTAATGGTTCTTTACTAGTACTAAGTGATAAATCTGTTGAGCCCTTACAGTTAAATGTGCTTGACTATCTTTTAGGGGTAAATACACCTGTACATCTATAATTTGATTCTCAATGTCTATAAATATTGTTTTATTTGAAGCCGTTAACATTTCTGCATTTTCCATGTCTTAGGTTGCTGATTTGTCAGGAGAGCTTATGAGGCTTGCAATAGGCCGTATATCTGATGGGGAAGTTGAATATGCAAAAACTATCTGTGCTTTTGTACGTGATATTTACAGGGAGCTGACTCTTGTGGTGCCTCTAATGGATGACAATAATGAGATGAAGAAGAAAATGGAGGTCATGCTGCAAAGTGTAGTAAAAATTGAGAATGGTATTATTTCATTGATGCCTGACAGTTAGTATTTTTTATTCACTCCTCCCAAGACTAACCAACCAGAAAACCTCAGGCATGCCTCAACTAAAAGATGAAACGTAAAAATATCTTTGCTTTCCATTGCATGGCATACTATATAGATTTTGATCCCTTTGATATGCACTAGGCCATATCACAAGGAATACAAGACCTGAGTACTAATGCTGACTTCTATATACTAATAAGAGAAGCTAAGTGAAATGTTTTTGTGCACATTTCCTGAAATGGCTTCTTTTAGAGGCCTTGATGTTTTTGGACTTGCACATGTATGATGGAAAAAAACACAACATGACATGTACTAGTCTTGCTGCCTCTCTAAATTCGTGTGTCCTCAATCAGTCATTGTGCCCAATGAGGAAAAAGATTTGTCTTATAAATGTAGCACTTGGCAATATGATAGGAAATTGTTTTCCAATCACGAGTTACCCACATAAACGTGTTTATAATTTGTCACTGAACATCTTTCTGCCGTCTGTTGTTTTAAATTCTTCAATGGTCCATATGTAGTTACCTCACATGCTTAAATTTCTGAGAGCATATTTGCACTCTGTTCTTGTTGGGTAGTGCTATCCTAGTCACTACCTTTTGTTATGATACCTTTTCTTTTTGTAATATGACTAGTAACCAAATACTTCCCTCTAAAAAAAACTAGTAACCAAACACAAAACATTTGAAATGCAACATCTGGTGTCTTCAAAGACTCATAGTCTGCTATATTTTTTAAAATATGTCCACATTTCTGCTAGCTCTTTTTAAAGATGTCCATATTTCTGCTTGCCTTTCTAAAAGATATTCATATCTGTGATACTATAGTGTTAGGCATGTGTTTCCAGTTTGTTAGTATTGTACTCCATCCATTCTTTAATATTTGATATTGATTAGTTCAATTGCTGGCATGCATTTTTTTTTTAAAAAAGATAGTCATACATGCTCAGAAACATTTAACTTTTGCATATGCTTGTGTTTCAGCTTGCTTCAGTGTTCATGTGAGAGGTTCAGAGTACATTCCTCTGCTAGGATCATCAGCAGACCCAGATTATTCCTTTTTCGGTGCCTCGGACTTTGACCAATGAATGTTTTGAAGCAAGAACTAATTGAGTGTTAAAGGAGCTTAGATTGATTTCGTAAGAGTGGTTGTGTCAAGCTACTTTTAGGTTCCCATGTTAGATGTTTGATTTTATCGCCAGTTTATGTTGCTCATTGTTTGTAAATCTTGCCCCAACGTGGTAACCCGGGAGAAATCATGCTGCAAGACTACCCTTTTTATGGTGTAGCCTGTTTGATCTGTTCTATAACAGTGTTCGTGCTAGCTGAAAGATTTTTTCTATGCGTTGGTAACTCCATTGAAGCTATACATAAAGACAGTGTGCGTTTGGTTCCCTGACTTACTTACCTAGCCTGACTAGCATCTAAGCCTGGACAGCTCAAGCCTGGCAAGCCAATCTTTAATTGTTTTGTTGCATGCTTTTTCTAAGCCTGGCTCGCATCGTCTGGTAAGGTTATCCCTCGGGTGTTTCATCGAACAACTTGTTTGCATGCTCAGACGACCGGCTCGTTCGCACGTCCGCCATCGCCATGAGCCCATGACTTGTGTGGTATGACTCGTGTCGTGGGTCAACCGGCTAAGGAACTCGATGGTGGCGATACCGTGCGTGCCGGAGGAATAGATGCTGACCGATTCGTGGGAGGAGAACCCAACTGAGCTGTTGCTAGCGAAATCGTTCAGGCTATGGCCCCCCACCAAAATGGTTGAGGCTATCGCCCCCAACCACCATCGACTCTAGCGAGGTCATCCTGCTTGAGATATTCCTCCAACTCCTTGGTCCCCGCAGCCGATTTCAATAGATCTAGGCAGCATGGATCGGTGGCGCTGATGGCGAGCTCCAAGAAGCGTCGCTGCGCGGCCGACTCATTTGCGGATGGTGAGTGGACCATCGGGCAGCGCGTGCGAATGAGGGCAGGGGTAGGCATGGATGAAGAATCATGGTCCCTTGTGTTTAGGCGATTAACGACAATGCTAGGTCACTATGACTAACGTGTGTTTTGCAGAGGCAAAGTCATTTAGAGTTAGGTCATATGTGATGCTAGATGAATGGGCTTAATGGATATTCATGCCCCCAAGATGAAGATCGTTTCAGTTTCAAAGGATGGTGATACAAGTTGAAGACTATGTTAGTCCTTAGTGCCATAAGGTTGAGAAGGACACTAAGTATAACTAGGACTTTGTTTTTCCTTTGACCGTGCTATAAAGGGGGGTATGAGGTTAGTAGCTTGACCTAGGAGAGTTTGAGAAAGTTGGTGTGTGCACACTTGTCACAACTATTCCTAGAGACCCTGCTAATAGCCCTTGAGATGGTAGGAGTAAAACCCCTTTGAGAGACTTAGTGAAAAGAGTTGAAATAGGGGGAGAAAAGAGTTCCGGATCAGTTTGCCAAGGAGGCTTCGGACCATGCAAGGTAGTCCGACGGCCCTGCCTTAGGCACTAGCTCAGTGTAAGTGAGCTCCGGACCACCTGTCTGGAAGGCGTCGGACCATAGGCGAAAGGTCCGACGGCCCTTGTCAGAAAAAGAGAGCCAAAGAGAAGGCTCCGGACTAGTCCGACGGCTTGGCCGACGACTAGTCCGACGCTCCCAGGCAAAGAAGTGTTTCCATGCAGTGAGCTCCCTGCGTTCGGACCTGAGCGTCGGACCAGGGCTTCGGACCTGGGTTTCGGACCAAGGAGAGTGGTTCGGAGGTTCGAAGATGAGAATGAGTTTTCACTTAGTGAGCACCCTGGCTCCGGACCAGTGCGTCGAACCAGGGCTCCGGACTATGGAAAGTAGTCCGGAGGTGCCTGTTTTCAGATGAGTTCGAGCTGAGAGTGAGCTCCGGACTAGTCCGACGCACACGCAGAAAAGAGAAAAGGCAAAAAAACGGCTAGTTTTGGAGGTGGGGACTATTTATAGTTGCCCTCTTCGCCCTTGTGAGCCCTCTTGACCATTGTTACACCTGGGGAACCTTGAGAGAGTTCTTGGAGAGCCAAGTGCCTAGTGAGGGAGAGATTTGAGAGATTTCATCTTGTTCTTCCCTCCTAGAGTGATTACGAGTGACTTGTGTGCATCCATCCAGCTTCCTAGCCTTGAGTTGGTCAAGTGAAGGTCTTGTGCTTGTTACTCTTGGTGTTCGACAGCACCTAGACGGTTTGGTGGTGTTCGGAGAAAGTGATCGCCGGAAGATTGTCGGCGGCTCTTCTCCAAGCTTCTGTGATCGGTTGTGGGTGGTTCATCGAGCCGGAGTGGCGAAGAACCAGCCCGTAGAGAGCACTCATCCCTTGCGCGGGATTGAGGGGGAGTTATACCTTGCGAGGTGCTCCAACGAGGACTAGGGAGGTGTGTCGACACCTCGATACCTCGGGAAAACATCTCCGTGTCACAATTCTCTTTCCCTAGCTCTTTACATTTCCGCATTACCTTTCCGCTTGTGTTCTTTCTTTTCCTACTGAATTGCTTAGGTTGTCTTTCAATTCATATGCCTTGCTACCGCTTTCTAGTTAGGACACACATCCGGTAGACACTAGGGGGTGATTGGCATTGTTAGGTTTTAATATTGCTTTAGAAATTTAAAAGAAGCCCAATTCACCCCCCCTCTTGGGCATCTTGATCCTTTCAATTGGTATCAGAGCCTTGTTGCTCTAAATTAGGCTTCACCGCCTAGAGCAAGATGTCCCATGGGGATGGACCCCCTCCCATGTTCGATGGAGACGACTTTCCTTATTGGAAGGTTTGTATGGAAGCCTATCTAGAGGCCGTTGATGCCGGAGTTCACTCGGCCGCCGTCAATGGTGGTTCGGTGTTCGTCGAAGATCCTTACTTTGAGAAAAACAATGTCAAGGCAAAAAATATCCTCTTCCGTGACATTTGTAAGGATGTGTTCAACCGTGTGCGGAGTGGTAGGACCGCACATGAGGTGTGGACAAACATTTGTGCTCTACATGAGGGCACTAAATGTGAAAGAGAGGAGCGCTATCACTTGATCATTGCTAAGATGAACTCTTTCACCATGCTATCTCATGAAAGTGCTAATGAAATGTATTTTCGCTTGAATGTGCTTGTAGAGGAGTTGAATGGTCTTGGTCTCACTCAAATGACGTCGACCGATGTGGTGCGCAAGATCCTTTGTGTCTTGCCAATCTATAAGTATAGTCACATCGTCACCGTTCTTCACCAAGGCGATCTCTCCGCATCTACACCAACACAAGTGTTGGGCAAGATCAACGCTCATGAGATGTACATGAAGATCAATGATGGGTCTTCATCATCCTCCAAGAAAAAGGAGAAGGAAGAGAAGAAGGACTTGACCCTCAAAGCCTCCACCAAGGAGAAATGCAAGATCCAATTGGTGGTTGAGAACTCAAGTGAAGATGATGAAGACAACATTGCTCTCATGGTGAAGAAGACCACAAATATGTTGAAAAGGCTAAACAAGAATGGAGTCAAGTTTGACTCAAAGAAGAAGAAATTCTTCACAAGCTCTTCAAGGAAGCCCATCTCTCAAATGAAGTGCTTCAATTGTGGCACTCTTGGTCATCTAGCTCATGCTTGCCCCGAAGAGAAGAAAGAGAAGTTCAAGAACTACAAGAACAAGAACAAGTTCAAGAACAACAAGGGCGACAATGATGACTCAAGTGATGATGACAAGAAGCAAGACAAGCCATTCAAGAAGAACAAGAACTTCAACTTTCATAAGAAGAAGAAAGATGGCAAAACTTACATTGTTGGTGATTGGCTCACCGACATTGAAGACTCAAGTGACTTCTCCGATGAGGAGAGCGAAGATGAGAAGGTGGCCACATTGGTGATTGGTTCTTCTACTCCGCCGCCACCTCCTCCATCATCACCGGGCTCATCCTCTACACACCTATGCCTCATGGCTAAAGGTGACAAGAAGGTACAAGAAGAGGATGGTGATGATAGTGATAGCTCATGTGATAGTGATGATGAAACACCCTCCTATGATGATCTAATAAAAATTTGCAACAAATACTCTGACATCATAAGGAAGTACAAGGCTAAAAATGACAAACTTCTTGTGATACAAGAAAACTTGCATGCTAAGCTTGATGCCTTGTCTAGTGTTAATGATGTTTTGAAGCTTGAGACTAACAATCTCACATCTAGCACTAGGGAGCTCAAAGCCTCTCTTAAGCAAGCTAATGAGAAACATGATAAGCTTGAGAGGTCATCACAAGAGCTCCATACAAGTATAACTTGTTAAAAGATGACTACAACCAAGTGAAAAGTGATCATGGCACACTAGTGGTAGCAAATGAATTGATTACTCAAGATCTTGCCACACATGTTGCTACTAACCTGTGTGCTAAGTGTGCAAGTGCTACCTCTTGTGAGATCTTAGTTGATGATGTGACTCTTGAGCAAAGTGCTAAGTGCAAGGACAAGAGAGTTTTTGAAGCCGACAAGTATGATGACTATGTGAAGATGAGGGAAGAGAACTCAAAGCTCAAGGAAGAGCTAATCAACCTCAAGGCAAACAAGCCCTTCACCATCAAGTCGACCAAGGAAGAAGAAGATAAAGATGCTATCACCTTGATCAACTCTCTTAGAGAAGAAATTGCTAAGCTCAAGAATGACAAGACCAAGCTTGCTAGTGGCTTTGAGAAGTTCACCAAGGGCCACAACCTCCAAAGTGAGCTCTTGATGAACACCGTGATGAAGAATGATAAGATAGGCATTGGGTTCAAGTATAACCCAGTGATGAAGGACAAGGTCAAGATTGAAGCAAAGAATTACTACAAGAACAAGTACAATGGCTACAATCAAGACAAGCCAAAGCCCAAGTCTAAAAGATGTTTTGGATGTGGACAAGTTGGTCACTTTGAGTTCCAATGCAAGACACCACCTCCCAAGACCTTGCCCAAGCACGCTAGGTCATTTGCTCATGATGCTCACTTTGTCATCAACAAGGATTCCAAGGGTAGACCACTAGTAGTGTTTCTTGGTCCACCAATGAAGAACAAGCCTAGGGTTCTTTGGGTTGCTAAGGAGTTGGTTGACAAGGCAATGAGGCCCCGCACTAAGGGGTTCCCAAACAACAAGCTTAACTCTAAGTTTATTGTGTGTAGGTGAACTACAAGACCGGTGGAAGTCATTGGGTGATTGACAGTGGTTGCACTCAACATATGACCGGTGACCCCCGGATGTTCACCACACTTGATGAGGATTGTGCAAATCAATACAAGATTACTTTTGGGGATAATTCAAAGGGCAAAGTTCAAGGCTTAAGCAAAGTGTCTATCTCCCAAGATCAATCAATTTCCAATGCCTTGCTAGTACAAGCATTGAGCTTCAATTTGCTATCGGTTGGTCAACTTTGTGATCTCGGGTTCCAATGTCTCTTCACTCCAAATGAGGTAGTTGTGACCAAGATTGATGATTCATCCTTGATATTCAAAGGGTTTCGACACAACAATCTCTACTTAGTGGACTTCACCTCAAATAAAGTTAGTTTGCAAACTTGTCTATTCTCCAAGAATTCTTTGGGTTGGCTATGGCATAGAAGACTAGCACATGTGAGCATGTCAACCTTGAAGAAGCTTGTCAAGAAGGAGATGGTTAGAGGAATCAAGGATGTGATGTTTGAGAAGGATAAATTGTGTAGTGCTTGTCAAGCTGGCAAGCAAGTGGCAAACACTCATCCAACCAAAGCTTTCATGTCCACCTCAAGAGTCCTAGAGTTGCTACACATAGATCTATTTGGCCCTACCACCTATGCTAGTCTTGGAGGCAATCTCTATTGCTTAGTGGTAGTGGATGACTACTCTCGGTACACTTGGGTATTCTTTCTTCAAGACAAGGGAGAGACAACTGCCATATTCAAGAAGTTTCCTACAAGAGCTCAAAATGAATTTGATGTGAAGATCAAAAAGATTAGAAGTGACAATGACACCGAGTTTGTGAACACAAAGATTAAAGATTATTGTGATGAAGTGGGGATCAAGCATGAGGTATCCACCACATATACTCCACAACAAAATGGTGTTGTAGAGAGGAAGAACCGGACGCTCATAACTCTAGCAAGGTCTATGCTTGATGAGTACAACACTCCGGAGAATTTTTGGGCGGAGGCAATCAACACCGCTTGCTATGCGGCAAACCGTCTCTTCGTCCAAAGGCTATTGAAGAAGACCCCCTATGAGCTTGTCAATGGGAAGAAGCCGGATATATCATTCTTCCGGGTGTTTGGTTGCAAAGTGTACATCTACAAGAAGCGCCAACACTTGGGTAAATTCCAACGGCGGTGTGACATTAGTTTCCTTGTTGGATATTCGCTTAAATCCAAGACATACCGTGTATTTAACAAAGCCACCAGCTTAGTTGAAGAAACGTATGACTTGGAGTTTGATGAAACTAATGGCTCCCAAGGAGCACTTGAGGATATTGATGTAGGTTATGAACTCTTGATGGAGGCTATGAAGAATATGCCAATTGGTGCTATCAACCCACAAGAGGTGGAAGAAATAGAAGATGAAGACAATCAAGATCCTTCTCCACCTCGCACGCCTCAAGTTGATGAAGAAGAACAAGTGAGGGAAGCTCAAGAAGACACTCACATCCCTCAAGATCAAGCCGAGGCCGAAGCAAGAAATGTTGAAGCACCACATCCCCCTACTCAAGAGACAAATAGAAGATCAACACCTATCCTTCAAGCTCACCCCCATGATCAAATCATAGGGAGTCCACCAAAGTGAAAGTGCAATCAAGCCTTAAGTGGGTTTTGGTGACATGACAACACAACTAGAGAACTAATGAGACTTTACAAGTATGACAAGCAGGTTAAACTTAAGGAGGTTGATGAACAGGTTGGTGGACCCCTCCAATTACAAAAGTGCATGGCAACAAGCTCAAAGGAGTTTAAATTCATTTTATACTTTGAAATTGAGTTAGGTATGCCGTACTATTAAGAGGGATTCAACACGCATGCCAACAAGTGAACCAAATGAAATATCTATCCAAATACATCACACCTCCACATACATAGAAGGCAAATTAGCCAACTATTCGAAGATCCATTCTTTGTTGGTTCTGCCAGGCAGGCAATGCCGAGCTTCAGGCTGGCAGTGCTGGGCAGGCTGGCACTGCCGCGACTTGTTCTGACCGTTGAGCAGTGAAGGGGTATTTAACACCTCCTCACTTACCCCCAACGGCTAGTTCTGCCATTCCATTCATTCAGTCTTCGTGAAACAGACAGAGAAAGCTCTCTTCTTGCTCTCCCCTTCTCCCTTGGTGCTCAACCACTCTCCTCCATTGATTTGCAATCAACCTTTGAGAGATTGAGCCCCCAAGCTTCAGAAGAAGCTTCTCCCTCGGATCTTCAACTCCTACAAGCATTTGGTTTGCGTGGTGACCGACAGTTTGAGTTCTTTACTCTTGGAGCTTTGCTCCTAGCCGGCTACAGGTTGCCCTTGAGCTTGCCTCCTTCGTGTGGCAGCCTAGGGAAGTTTGTATCACCCAACTATTGCTAATACATTCCTCTCATCTCTAGAGTTCATTCTCTTGACTTGAGACCGAGGAAAGAGCAAGCCTTGTGTGGCGCACCTCAACAACGTGGACGTAGGCAAGCCTTGGTGGCGAGCTGAACCACGGGTCAAATCTTGTGTCCCCTTGTGTTTGTCTCTATACTTTGATATATATTGTTTGCAAGGTGATTTCTAGGTTTTGGACCCGATCTACTCGGTGGGTGTGTTACTACCACTTTCAGGTGGTGCTAGAGGTTCCCTACACCTCTAGGAAGGTTTCTATTCAAGCACAATTTACATTCAGTCCTTAAATTTTGAATTGTGTATATCTCTGTTCTGGTGACCAGCACTGCTGCTCTTAGTCCAGCAGTGTCGGCCACCCCGGCAGTGCCGGCCTGTGACTGACAGAAAGTCGTTAAGTTTTATAAACAGGCCTATTCACCCCCCTCTAGGCTAATCAGATCCTTACAAGTGGTATCAGAGCCTGGTTACCTCAGTAAACACTTTACCGTGCAAGGTAATGGCCGAAGAGGGAAATGTTGTGATGATTGATCCCAAGAAGGTGGACTTGCATGAGACCTCAAGCAGCGATGAAAGTGTCGACACGAACAAGTACCAGACCACTACTGGTATATCCGCTGGAGAAATAGCAAGAATAAAAGAAGCTAGAAGATTGAGAAGAGAAGGCAAGAAATTGCAAAAAGAAGAAAAAACAATCAATGAAGCCAAAAGCTTGAAGCTTGCCGAGAAGCTTCATAGAAGAGAAGTAAGAGCTCTCAAGAAGGAGCTCAAGGCCAAGGAGGAGGAGCTCAAGAAAAGCAAAGAACAAGCATCTCATATGGAGGTTGATTCAAGTAGCTCCGACGGTGATGATGATGTATCATACCAAGCCTCCAAGATTGCAAAGAAGGATGAGAAGAAGAAGAAGGATGATGGTAGTAAGAGATACTCTGCCATATCCTTTGATTATTCATCTATTTCAAAGCATGAGCATAAACCTCTATTTCATGTTCCCGCCGGCAAGCTGCCTCATTTCGATGGGACCAACTTTGCCAAGTGGAAACACTTGATGAAAGCTTATCTTGTAGGTCTTCACCCCGGTGCTTGGGAGATTGTTCACAAAGGATGTTATCCTCCGGTTGATCCAATAAGTCCCACTACCACCGAGCTCCGTTGCATACAACTCAATGCACAAGCAACTAGTGTGTTGCTAAGTGCATTGGATGGTGATGAGTACAACAAGGTGATGGGATTGGAGGTTGCCAATGATATATGGGACACCTTGCACCTTGCACATGAAGGTGTGAGCAAAGTGAGGCAGTCCAAGATTGATTTGTTGATGGCCAAGCTCAACCGGTTCGTGATCAATGAAGGTGAAGGGCCACAAGAGATGTTCGATAGATTGATGACTATGGTTGGCAAGATTAGAGGCCTTGGTGGTGAAGAGGTCAATGATCACAAGGTTGTCAAGATCATGCTTGAAGCCTACTCTCCAAGAAATGAGACCGTTGTGACATTGATTAGAGACAAGAAAAGATTTGAGTACTTCACCCCAAGTGATGTGCTTGGAAGGATCATCACCTTTGATCTACAAAGAGAAAAAACTTTAGAGAGGAAGAAGCTTGAAGAGATGCAAGCAAGGATGGAAGGGATGAAGATCAAGGATGTGGCTCTCAAAGCCAACAAGAGCTCAAGGAGAGCAGCCCCTAGTTGTCCTAAAAACAGCAAGCAAGCATCTTCAAGCAAAGCTCAAGCATTCAAAGCCATCAAGCATCAACCCGAAGCTCCAACATCAAGTGATAGTGAAAGTGAAGATGAACAAGCGGAGAACATAGATGACATGACCCTATTCATGATAAGATTCAATAAGGGCATCAAGAAGAATGGGTACAAGCTCACAAGAAGGAAGTTCTCAAACAAGAAATCAAAAACTTGCTTTAGATGTGGTAGCACCGAGCACTTCATTGCCGAATGCCCAAATGAAAAGAAAGATGACAAGTTTGGCAAGGGCAAGAAAGAAGACAAGGGTGACTACAAGAAAGGGAAGAGATATGTGGGTGAAGCTCACATTGGACATGGTTGGGATTCATCAACCTATAGCTCAAGTGAAGATGAAGAGATGGCCAACATTGCTATCCACAAGCCATCCACTTCACCGAGGCTCTTCAACAACATGTCCGATGATGATGAAAGTTTCCCTCCCACTTGTCTCATGGCAAAGGGTGAGAAGGTAAAATCAAAACCCAAAGCCATAACTTCTCCCCCCAAAGACATCTCTAGTAGTGATTCTAGTGATTACTCTAGTGATGATGAATCTAGTGATGAAGAAATCAATGAAATAACCAATAACATGGATCCTAAAACCAAACTTTTTATTGCCAACATATTGGATGAATTAGAGGCAACCAAGGCTGAGCTAGCATCTAGAGAAAGGACTCTTATCAAACAAGAGGATCTTTACATTACTAGTGAGGAAGCTCTTGCATTAGAGAGAAGTGAGGTGAGCTCTTTGACTAAGGCTTTGGCTAAGGAAAAAGAAGTTCATGCTTTTACTAAGAAGGAGTGTGGTGATCTCAAGCAAAAGCATTGTGGCTTAGTTGAAAAGCATCAAGAGCTTGAGGCACAATACTCTCTTCTTTGGGAGGGTAACTCACATCTTCCTAAAGCAAATGATGTCTCTTCTCCATCCACTAGCCAAGGCTGTGGAAAATGCTATAATATTGATTTGAATGATTATTCCACTAACCTTGCCAACATGGAGGCCATGAAGAAAGAAATAGCAAGGCTCAACAATGTCATCTCAGTTTCAAAGAAGAATGACAAAGACAAAGTTGAGCCAAAGAAGATCCAATACAAGGATGGAAGGCATCCCTCAATCAAAGATGGGGCTTGGACACACTCAAGGAGGTAAAACCAATGGAAGAAAAATAGTGAAAGGTATTGAGTGTGTCAAGTTTGAGAAGAAGGGAAGCATTGGTGCAGATAAGCCTGCACAGACAGCAGCTCTGCTGGACCAGAGGCCGGAAGTGTCGCGCCCCAATAAAGGGAAGGCTACCAGTGCTTTACCTGATCAAGCTTAAGCCAAAGTCCATGCCAAGAGGATGCCCCAGCAAAAGCAAGTTTCTCAGAAACCCAAGGACTCAATCTGGGTGGCCAAAAACAAGTATGTATATAAACCCAAGAGAAGGTCACCTCAAGGAAGCTTGTCTTCGTGCTACATGTTGAAATGCAACGACCGTGGTAAAGTCATTGCAGAATTTGTGGGTGATGAGAAACATGATAAAAGAAGCATGAACATTTGGGTACCAAAAATTATTGTGACTAACATGCAAGGCCCCAAGATTGATTGGGGACCTAAATCGAGGAACTAATTTGTTTTGTAGGCATACTCCTCCGGTGGATCAAGTTGGGTGCTTGATAGTGGATGTACAAATCATATGACCAGAGTGAAAGGATCAAGATGCCCAAGAGGGGGGGTGAATTGGACTCTTTTTAATTTCTAAACAAGAATTAAACCTATAAAGAGCCAATTAACCCCTAAGTGCCTACCGCTTGTGTGTCCTAGCTAGAAAGCAGTAGCAAGTCAATAGAAAGCGAAAACTTCCTACACAATTCTAGTATGAATTGAAAGACAAGTGCGGAAAGTAATGCGGTAAGAAGAAGCTAGGGAAAGAGATGCTTGACACGGCGATGTTTTGCCGAGGTATTGAGGAGTCGACACTCCCCCCTAGTCCTCGTTGGAGCACCTCGCAAGGTATAGCTCCCCCTCAATCCTGCGCAAGGGATGAGTGCTCTCTACGGGCTGATTCTTCGCCACTCTGGCTCGGTGAATCGCCCACAACCGATCACAAACGTCGATGGAGAAGGGCCGCCGACAATCCTCCGACGATCACCTTCCTCCAAGCACCACCGGACCGTCTAGGTGATGTCGATCACCAAGAGTAACAAGCTTCGATCTTCGCTTGACTCACTCAAGCTTCACAACTAGAGGATGCACACTTGAACTCTTGGATGAACTAGAGGAGAGGATGGATGGACTCGCGAATCACTCTCTCACTCTAGGGCTCTTGCTCTCTTCCCAACCTTCTCAGCAAACTCAGCAACTCAAATGAGCAAAGGCAAGGTGGGAGAGAAGTGTGAGAAGCTATAAATAGCCCCTTAGAAAACTGCCTCGGGCTGGTAACTTAAGTTGGCGACGGACGCTCCGTCGACTAGGCGACGGATGCTCCGTCGCATGCCCCAACGGCTAGTTCTGCATAAAGTTTGGGCGACGGACGCTCTGACGCCCTGCCCAACGGCTAGTTCTGACACAGTTTCCCAGCGACGGACGCTCCGTCACAGGGGCGACGGACGCTCATCCCAGCGTCCGACGCTGCACTCTGGCTCGGGCTGAAAAACACCCTCTCTGGAAGGTCGACGGACGCTCTCCAAGCGTCCGACGCCTGACTGACGGATAGCGTCCGTCGGCCCCTGAAAAACTTAGCCAGAAAACACCTTCACTGGTAGGTCGACGGACGCTGTGGACTCAACAACCCAGCGTCCGACGCCTTGGTCCGACGCGACGGACAGCGTCCGACGCCTCCGTCAGGAGCGTCCGTCGCCCAGAAAACAGACCTATCAACTTCGTTTTTCGTCGTGATGAAAATGGAAGTTGTTCTAGGCTATCTTATGGTCAACATAGGCTTGCTTAGAGCTAAGGAAGACAAGTGTGCACCAGTTCTAGTTCATGAAGCTTTCCTAAGTCAAGCTACTAGTCTCAACCCCTCTTAATAGTACGGTCAAAGATAAAAAGAGAAGCCCTATCTATTTCTAAGTGCTCTTCATCATCTTATGACACTTAGCCTATCATTCTAGGGTCTTCATCATGTCTCCTTGAAATTCGAAAAGATATCCATCTTGGGGGCTAAGTGATGACCATTAATGCCCATTCTTGTTGATCACTATGGCTAAGCTACGCATAGCCTCTGCAAAACACACGTTAGCCATAATAGTCGCTAATTGTCGTTAATCACCGAAACCAACTAGGGCCATGATTCTTCACGGAGAGAAGAGTATGTTCTCATCATATTCCCCAACTTCAAATGCAAATGAGAATATCATCTTCGGTGACAACTCCAAAGGGGAAGTGATTGGTCTTGGTAAAGTTACTATCACTCATGAACATTCTATCTCAAATGTTTTACATGTGAATTCGTTGAGTTACAACTTGTTATCCGTTTCTCAATTGTGTGAGATGGGCTACAATTGTCTCTTTACAGATAAGGGTGTAGAAGTCTTTAAGAGGGAGGATTCCTCTATTGTCTTTACGGGTCATTTGAAGGGCAAGCTTTACCTAGTTGATTTCAACAAAAGTAAGGCTAAGCTTGAGACTTGTTTAGTGGCAAAATCTAGCATGGGTTGGTTATGGCATCGCCGACTAGCTCATGTTGGGATGAGGAACTTGGCCAAACTCCTAAAAGATGAACACATTCTTGGACTAACAAATGTTCATTTTGAGAAGGATAGAATTTGTAGGCTTGCCAAGCCGGAAAGCAAGTAGGTGCACCTCACCCATCCAAGAGCATTGTCTCCACCAAGCAACCATTAGAGCTAATTCACATGGATCTCTTTGGACCGGTGGCCTACATAAGCATTAGCGGTAACAAACATGGTTTAGTTATTGTTGATGACTTTACTCGTTTCACTTGGGTGTTTTTCATGTATGATAAGGCACAAGTGCAAGATAAGGTGAAAACCTTCATTAGAAGAGCACAAAGAGAATTCGGCTTCCAAATCAAGAAAGTTCGTAGTGACAATGGAACCGAGTTCAAGAACACTCAAGTGGAGGAGTTTCTTGATGATGAGGGCATCAAGCATGAGTTTTCAGTTCCATACACCCTCAACAAAATGGTGTAGTAGAGAGGAAGAACCGGACACTCATTGACATGGCAAGGACAATGCTAGATGAGTACAAGACTTCAGATATCTTTTGGGTCGAAGCCGTCAACACCGCTTGTCATGCCATCAATCGGCTCTATCTACACAAGATCTTGAAGAAGACTTCATATGAGCTTCTAACCGGTAACAAACCAAAGGTGCCTTACTTTAGAGTTTTTGGGTGCAAGTGTTTCATACTTAACAAGAAACCCAAAACCTCTAAGTTTGCACCTAAAGTTGATGAAGGTTTTCTTCTTGGTTATGGATCAAATGAGCATGCCTATCGTGTATTCAACAAAACCTTAGGGAAAATTGAAATCGCGATAGATGTGACATTTGATGAATCTAATGGCTCTCAAGTAGAGCAAATTGATCAAGTGATTGTAGGTAATGAGGAACCACTATGTGAAGCAATCAAGAATATGGCCATTGGTGACATTAGGCCACAAGAAGTCCAGGCCATAGAAGTGGAACCTCAAAATGATGAAGCTACTGCCCCAAGACTCGAGGAAAATGGGCCAGCAGTGCTCCCTGGTTAGGGCTCTGTGCTTGTGGCCGACACTGCCAGACTAGAGGCCAGCACTGCCGGGCCAGAGGCCGGCACTGCCGGACCCAGCAGACAGGCAGCAACTAGCCCCTCACCTGCCACTCCAAGGAACCTACAACCTATGTTTGAAGAGCATGAGTATGATGACCAAGCTGAGCAACAAGAAGCCACAAAATACCCAAGATTGAGGCAAACAACTCAAAAGGATCATCCGTTGACAATATACTTGGGAGTCTCCGAAGGGGGGTAACTACTCGTTCACATTTGGCAAATTTTTGTCAATTTGACTCTTTTGTCTCCTCTTTGGAATCTCTCAAGGTTGAGCAAGCTCTAGATGATCCGGATTGAGTGATGGCTATGCAAGAAGATGCAAGAAGAGCTCAACAACTTTGAGCGAAATCAAGTTTGGTCCTTAGTGGAAAGACCAAATACCAATGTGATTGGAACCAAATGGGTCTTCCGCAACAAGCAAGATGAGCAAGACGTGGTGACAAGTAACAAGGCAAGATTGGTGGCTCAAGGCTTCACTCAAGTGGAGGGCTTGGACTTTGAAGAGACATATGCACCGGTGGCTAGACTTGAAGCAATTCGAATGCTTCTAGCCTATGTTGCCCATCATGACTTCAAGCTATATCAAATGGATGTGAAGAGTGGATTCCTCAACGGCCTCATTCAAGAATTGGTCTATGTTGAGCAGCCACCGGGTTTTGAAGATCCCAAGTTCCCTCATCATGTCTTCAAGCTCCATAAGACGCTCTATGGGCTTAAGCAAGCACCAAGAGCATGGTATGAATGTCTTAAGGAATTTCTACTCAAACAAGGCTTTGAAATAGGCAAAGCGGATCCTACTCTCTTCACTCATAAAGTCAATAATGATATCTTTGTGTGCCAAATATATGTCGATGACATAATATTTGGTAGTACTAACCAATCCTTTTGTGATGAGTTTAGTAGGATTATGACTAAGAGATTTGAGATGTCTATGATGGGTGAGCTAAAGTTCTTCCTCGGTTTTCAAATCAAGCAACTCAAGGAAGGGACTTTCTTATGCCAAACAGAGTACACCCATGACATATTGAGAAAGTTTGACATGGTGAATGCAAAGCCAATCAAGACTCCCATGCCAACTAATGGACATCTTGATCTTGATGAAGGAGGGAAATCCGTGGACATAAAGGTATATCGCTCCATGATCGGCTCTCTCCTTTACTTATGTGCATCTAGGCCGGACATAATGCTTAGTGTGTGCATGTGTGCTAGATTTCAAGCTAACCCGAAAGAGTGCCACCTAGTGGCCGTTAAGAGAATCTTGAGATATCTAGTTTTCACTCCTAACCTTGGCTTATGGTATCCTAAGGGCTCTAAGTTCGATCTACTTGGGTATTCGGATTCCGATTACACCGGTTGCAAGGTAGACCGAAAAGGCACTTCGGGGACGTGTCAATTCCTTGGACGGTCCCTAGTGTCTTGGAGTTCTAAAAAGCAAAATTGTGTAGCCCTTTCCATCGCCGAGGCCGAGTATGTTGCAGCCGGCGCATGTTGTGCTCAACTACTTTTGATGAGGCAAACCTTAAAAGATTTCGGATGTCATTCACCAAGATACCTCTCTTGTGTGACAACGAGAGTGCCATCAATTTATATATTGTTTGCAAGGTGATTTCTAGGGTTTGGACCCGATCTACTCGGTGGGTGTGTTGCTACCACTTTTAGGTGGTGCTAGAGGTTCCCTGCACCTCTAGGAAGGTTTCTATTCAAGCACAATTTACATTCAGTCCTTACATTTTGAATTGTGTATATCTCTGTTCTGGTGACCAGCACTGCTGCTCTTAGTCCAGCAGTGTCGGCCACCCCGCAGTGCCGGCCTCGAGCCCGACAGTGTTGGCCTGTGACTGACAGAAAGTCGTTAAGTTTTATAAACAGGCCTATTCACCCCCCCCTTCTAGGCTAATCAGATCCTTACACAAAGGGAGTTATGACTCGCTCTAGACTTGCATCTTATGTTGAACATCACTCATTTGTTTCCTTTGTTGAGCCTACTAGTGTTGAAGAAGCACTTGCGGATCCGGATTGGGTGAATGCCATGCTTGAAGAACTCAACAACTTCACCCGGAACCAAGTGTAGACACTTGAAGAAAAGCCAAGGATGCAAGAATCATTGGTACCAAGTGGGTGTTTAGGAACAAGCAAGATGATCAAGGCGTCGTTGTGAGAAACAAGGCAAGATTGGTAGCAAAGGGGTTCTCTCAAGTAGAAGGACTTGATTTTGGAGAGACCTTTGCTCCGGTTGCAAGACTTGAAGCCATCCGTATCCTTTTGGCGTATGCTTCAGATCACAAAATGAAACTCTTTCAAATGGATGTGAAGAGCGCATTCTTAAATGGTTTCATCAATGAACTTGTCTATGTCTCATAACCTCCCGGGTTTGAAGACCCAAACTTGCCTAATCATGTGTATAGGTTGTCCAAGGCACTCTATGGATTGAAGCAAGCTTCAAGAGCTTGGTATGAGAGGCTAAGGGACTTCCTACTCAAGAAAGGCTTTAAAATCAGGATCGTCGACACAACACTATTCACCAAGAAGCTTAATGGAGAGATCTTTGTTTGCCAAGTATATGTCGATGACATTATATTTGGGTCAACAAACCAAGATCATTGCAAGGAGTTTGGTGACTTGATGTCCAAGGAGTTTGAGATGTCAATGATTGGCGAGCTAACCTTCTTCCTTGGCTTTCAAGTGAAGCAAATGAGAGAAGGGACATTCATCTCTCAAGAGAAGTACACTCATGATCTACTTAAGAAGTTCAAGATGGAGGATTGCAAGTCAATCAAGACCCCAATGCCTACTAATGGACATCTCGACCTTGATGAGGGAGGTAAACCAATTGATCAAACTCTCTATCGTTCTATGATCGGTAGTTTAATTTACCTCACCGCATCTAGGCCGGATATCATGTTTAGTGTGTGTATGTGTGCTAGGTTTCAAACAAGCCCTAAGGAGTCGCATCTATGTGCGGTTAAAAGAATCCTTAGGTACATAAGGCACACCCCTAGCATGGGTCTTTGGTATCCCAAAGGAGCTCCCTTCCAACTAGTTGGCTATTACGATTCGGATTATGCCGGGTGTAAGGTTGATAGGAAGAGTACCTCCGGCGGGTGCCACATGCTAGGAAGATCACTTGTTTCTTGGTCCTCAAAGAAGCAAAATAGTGTGGCATTGTCTACCATCGAGGCAGAATACATTGCCATGGGAGCAAGTTGTGCACAAATCTTATACTTGACCCAAACACTTCTTGATTACGGCGTTGTTTTAAAAGATGTTCCACTCTTGTGTGATAATGAAAGCGCCGTAAAACTTGCTAACAACCCGGTTCAACACTCTCGCACCAAGCACATAGATATTCGCCATCACTTTCTTAGAGATCATGTGGCTAGGAAAGACATCACACTAGTTGGAGTTAAGAGCGAAGAGCAATTGGTGGATATCTTCACTAAACCACTCCATGAAACAACCTTTTGTAGGTTGAGAAGCGAGTTAAATGTGCTTGATCACTCAAACTTCACTAAAAAATAAGATTGTGTGAACCATCCATTCATATGTAAAATAACATGTTTAATCTTTAGTAATGCACATAGGCTTGGCTAACGCGGTTGAGATAACTGCCCTCAAAGCGTGTGACAAAGCTTAACTACGGTTTAAACTTGCAAGCAACCTAGATTCAAATTCCGTATTGCATAACATATGTATGTGTGTTGCTTTGTCGTTTCTTTTCGGTTAAGTTTGATCATCCTCTAGGTTCGTCACTTAGGGGGAGCATTCAAAGCTCTAGCTGCAGCTAATACCCCTCCTGTGCCCCTATGGTGATCCTTGGAGCTTTATTGATCTATTTTCCTATAAAAATTAATTCTAGCCTATGGCAAACTATTTCTAAATTGAGGGTTTGAGAGATGGTTCTTATACCAGGTCCAACAAGTGTTTCTTTCTGCTCTTTTGTGTTGGTACTTGGCTAAGAGAAAAGATTGGAGAGAAAAACAGGAAAATTCAGAGCAAATCAAGCTTCGGACCACCCTTCGGACCACTCTGCATGGTCCCACGCTCAGTGGTCCGACGCCCTGTCCCTGTCTGCGTAAATTCTTCCAAACACAGAATCTTGTCGGACTACCCGTCCGACGGTCCTTCGGACCAATCCTTAAAGGTCCAGTGCCTTAGTCAGCACAAATCTGTTCAGTCAACAGACCTCCGAACTACCTCCATTAGTCTGACGGTCCGTCCGACGCGCTTGGTCCGAAGCTTGGGCACTCCCTGTGTGGTTTCTATTTTCTCTCTTCATCCGTCGGACCTCCCGTCGGACTCCCCTCCAGACCAAGGCAAGTGGTCTGTCGCTCGAAAATTTGTGTTATCCCCCCCGCAGGCTGTTCTGTGTTGGCAGTTGCTTTCAATCCACCATCCGTACACCGCGCCACCCATCTCCGCCGCCGCATCGCCATAGCTCCGCCCACTCACCCACGCCCTCCTCCTCGCCACCGATGAGACCCTTGTCGGTGCGCCACTGCCTCTCCTCCACCGCGCCCCTGTTCTGCTCTTCTTCGCCGCCAAGCAAAAGCACCACTCACGCTCTCCTCCGCCACCATTCGCGCCGCCGCAAGCAACTCACCGCCGGTGTTCCTTCCCGGCGCCGTTAGCTCCACTATAGCAGTACCTCCACTATTCCCAGTGCTCCTCCTGCCAGCCACAGAGAACCTCCTTCACTCAGTTAGGGTTTGACCCTAAACCCTAGGTGATTTCGACATGTTCGTCCTTACCGAATCAATTCTGGTCGTCATCGTCTACACTTCATCATCCTAGGGTATGGTTTCGACTTATGATTCGTGTTTTGTCGAGTCTAGGTTTTGATTATGCCTTAGTTCACTCTTTGCAAATCTAAACCTTTCAATTCAATTCCAAATCACTAAATCAAATTGTCAATTGTAATTCTCAGTTGGCAAACCCCCTTATGGAGTGTGGTTTGGAGCTTGATGTGCTTTGATTAGATACGCTCGCTTACCTCAGGTACCATGGCAGTTATTCACTCTATTCTTATCTAGATGCTTGCTTCCATACGGTATCTTATCTCTAGCGATTATACGCTTATATATCTATCTATCTATTCTTTCTAGCAGCGGCAGTGGCAGTTTTAACTCGGGGCAAAGCTCACGAGTATGGATTGAGGCAAAGCCTCAGAAGGATCAGTCCAGTGGCTTGAGAGCCCCCTTTGACAGTGATTGTTGCTTGCAGTTGTCAGCGGGCAGTGGCTTCTTGCAGTGATTCTTTGCAGTTGGCTTGAGTCAGTGGGTTTCTTGGCAGTGGTTCTTGTCAGTGGGCAGTGGTCTTCTCTGTTAATCAGCTATGGCTCGTGGTTCTCGTGCTCATGTCAGTGGTTCGGGTGATGATACACCTCCCCCTCCGCGTCCCTCTAAGGACAAGGGGAAGAAGAAGCTGGTTGACAACCCAAAGAAGAAGAAGCGGAAGCTTACAGAGGCCGAGCAGGCCGAGGCAGTTGCAGATGCTGCGGACCGTGCAAAGTGAGGTGGTCGCTGGGATTCAGTACGTATCGGCACTCCTCCGCGGGTTCTACCTTCTACTCCTCCAGCTCAGTCCGAGACAGAGCCTGCTCTAGCAGAGGAGCAAGAGCTTGTCACTGAGGCTCTTGGTACACCGTTGGCACCCTTCCCTGGGGGCATGTTACTCGTTCTCGGGTAGCTCAGTCACCTCAGAGTGCCTCAGCAGCTCCTACTACAACTTCATCTTCAGTGCACCTTGATCTGAGGGATCTTACTTCGAAGCAAGTGAAGAAGCTATGTTTTGTCGCGCTTGAGAAGTGGTGTCCGGATCAGCGGGATCCCAGAGCTTCCCCAGGATGGCACACACCTCTCATGGAGGATTTCTATAGGGCAGCACAGCTAGCATGTATTCAGATTCGCCCTCACAGAGTTTGCTTTTTGGAGAGCATTGTGGAGATAGCTGGAGAGGAGGTTCGACCCTACCTCACATATCTTCCGGGACTCGCCGACCTCCTTGGTCGTTCCGGAAACTATGTTGAGAGATGGGTTCGTGAGTTTTACGCAAATGTGTGGATTGACCCATGCCACAACTTCATCCAGTTCACCTTCAGAGGAGAGCGTCACAGACTCTATTTGATAAGGATCCGAGAGCTACTCCACCTGATCTCGACCGCCGGAGCGCCGTGTCTTCACTATGACTGCTACAGAGGAGTCTCCTTGCCTCGCCGAGCTCGCGGTGGCCGCACTTTGACAGTACAGGAGGTAGCTCCTCTCTTCAGGCCACCCTTCACAGAGGGTTCTCGACGTACTCCGGCAGAGCTTCGTCCTACAGTTCGACGTTTGAACGATGTTCTACGGCTTACTCTATTGCCTCGCACCGGATACAAGGAGGGTTTGACTAACATGCAGCAGTTTCTACTCCAGGCCCTTGTCTTCCAGACACCGTTTGACATAGCCGACTTCATTGTGTTAGAGATTGAGGATGTAGTTGCAGATGGCATGCGAGCATGGCGACAGTTACCATATGCTCATTGGATCTCTTCCATACTAGTATTGAGTCTTGCTCCATCCACTCCTGGACTTCGTGACTTAATTAACCAGACACCGACCTCATTCCCACCATACAAGATCATTTCCTCTATAGACAGTCGGTTTGGGAACCGTGTGCTTCGACAGGTCAGACTCATGATCGCACCTGCTGACAGAGATGATGTGGATGCCCAGGATAATTCTATCAGAGGCGTTGAGCAGCAGGAGCTCCATGACTTAGAGACTGAGAAGGCAGAGGGTGACCATGTTGCACCTCCTCTGACAGCTCAGATGCAGACTTCTAGCTTGTTCCTACTATGCCCCCACGGGCTTACGACACTGAGGCTGGCGGTTCTAGTTCTACCTCTGAGACTCTGATGCTAAAGATTCTTGACCGCATTTAGGAGCAACAGGGTTCTCTAGTCACTGCAGTCACTCATGTCCAGCAGAGACAAGATGAGCTACAGAGGCAGACTCAGGAGAGACACTTTGAGATGCAGCAGCAGATGCTAGCCATGCAGCTTGAGTCACAGCGCCTGTAGATTCAGTCTCAGCAGATCTAGCAACAGAACATGACCTTCATGGCCCATATGATGAAGTGGACTGGTGCTCCTCCTCTTGAGTTCTCGGTTGCGCCTCAAATCCAGATGATGAGTCAGACTCAACCGTCTCAGTCAGTTGGTTAGCTAGCAGCACCACAACAGTCAGTTGGCCCCTCAGTGGCCCCTTCAGGTTCAGCCGGACAGACCGTCACTCCCACCCCCGCCATACAGTCCAGTGGACTTCAGGGTGCAGGACTGACCACCTTGTTCCAGTCACCGGTGACACAGGTCACTCAGTGGTTGGACACCCTAGGTCCAACTCAGCAGTTCACCCCTCTCACTACCGGTTTCACACCGATGTCTGCTACGAAGGGTGCCACTGCCAGAGACCTCTCAGTGTCGTTCAGCAACATCACAGGGCAATCGTCCCCCACTGGTCAGCAGATAGCAGCAGTTCTACAGACAGAGCAGGTTACACCGACAGCTGGACAACACCGTTCCTCCGTCGCTTCGTCTGAGGCTACTCACGACAGTCATGCTCCAGCGGTGTCGACTCCACCTACAGTTGCTATTGTGACCGATGCCACTGCTGTTACGTCTACTTTAGTTCAGCCTGAGCAGCCACTGGTTCTTGAGACTCCAGGAGAGTCAGTGCTAGAGGCACACCCGGACTCCGCAGCTCCAGAGGCACCAGCAGAGACAATGGCAGAGGATCCTACCCCTACTCCTGCCCAAACTACACTTCTAGACTCTTCGGCAGCAGAGTTGGCAGGCTCGTCAGCTTCTCATCTAGTGTCTCCCCAGACCGCTCCACTTCCAGCTCCAGAGACTCAGGGGGAGGACTTAGACGACGACGATGATGATCTTGACGAGTTCTGTATTCTTGATCGTGCCCAGGCCACTGCTACTTCTCCGCCACCTCCCGATGCTTAGGTTTTAGTGTTTTTACGCCAAAGGGGGAGAGGGAGAGTCGAGTATGGGCTAGCTTCAGGGGGAGCTAGTAGGTTTCGTTCTTTTGATGTGTTAAATTCTCTATCGCATCATGCATCACGTTTACCGTCTTTATGCATTGTATTATATGCGTGTGATGTTTGAGAACTTGATGGTTGTGTGACATGTGTGTGAACCTCTTATATATATATCATGTCATTTGGTTATGCTATATTGCTTCCGCGCTAATCTCTGATCTTTTGGCTATAGCATATCCTTTGAAATCAAGTATTATTCTCAATTCATATCCTTTATGCTTGTCATGGCTTGAATGGTTTAGGCATGTATATGTCTTTCTTATCTCTAACCCATGCCTATCTCATGTCAGGTCATGTTTATCTTATCAAAATTCACTCATATTCTTTACTCGAGCTTGTATTGTCGTCAATCACCTAAAAGGGGGAGATTGAAGAATCATGGTCCCTTGTGTTTAGGCGATTAACGACAATGCTAGGTCACTATGACTAACGTGTGTTTTGCAGAGGCAAAGTCATTTAGAGTTAGGTCATATATGATGCTAGATGAATGGGCTTAATGGATATTCATGCCCCCAAGATGGAGATCGTTTCAGTTTCAAAGGATGGTGATACAAGTTGAAGACTATGCTAGTCCTTAGTGCCATAAGGTTGAGAAGGACACTAAGTATAGCTAGGACTTTGTTTTTCCTTTGACCGTGCTATAAAGGGGGGTATGAGGTTAGTAGCTTGACCTAGGAGAGTTTGGGAAAGTTGGTGTGTGCACACTTATCACAACTATTCCTAGAGACCCTGCTAATAGCCCTTGAGATGGTAGGAGTAAAACCCCTTTGAGAGACTTAGTGAAAAGAGTTGAAATAGGGGAGAAAAGAGTTTCGGATCAGTTTGTCAAGGAGGCTTCGGACCATGCAAGGTAGTCCGACGGCCCTGCCTTAGGCACTAGCTCAGTGTAAGTGAGCTCCGGACCACCTGTCTGGAAGGCGTCGGACCATAGGCGAAAGGTCTGACGGCCCTTGTCAGAAAAAGAGAGCCAGAGAGAAGGCTCCGGACTAGTCCGACGGCTTGGCCGATGACTAGTTCGACGCTCCCAGGCAAAGAAGTGTTTCCATGCAATGAGCTCCCTGGCTTCGGACCTGAGCGTCGGACCAGGGCTCCGGACCAAGGAGAGTGGTCCGGAGGTTCGAAGATGAGAATGAGTTTTCACTCAGTGAGCACCCTAGCTCCGGACTAGTGCGTCGATCCAGGGCTCCGGACTATGGCAAGTAGCCCGGAGGTGCCTGTTTTCAGATGAGTTTGAGCTGAGAGTGAGCTCCAGACCAGCGTGCATGGTTCGGTGGTGTGCGCTCCGGACTAATCCGACGCACACGCAGAAAAGAGAAAAAGCAAAAAACAACTAGTTTTGGAGGTGGGGACTATTTATAGTTGCCCTCTTCGTCCTTGTGAGCCCTCTTGGCCATTGTTACACCTGGAGGAACCTTGAGAGAGTTCTTGGAGAGCCAAGTGCCTAGTGAGGGAGAGATTTGAGAGATTTCATCTTGTTCTTCCCTCCTAGAGTGATCAGGAGTGACTTGTGTGCATCCATCCACCTTCCTAGCCTTGAGTTGGTCAAGTGAAGGGCTTGTGCTTGTTACTCTTGGTGTTCGACAGCACCTAGACGGTTTGGTGGTGTTCGTAGGAAGTGATTGCCGGAAGATTGTCGGCGGCTCTTCTCCAAGCTTTTGTGATCGGTTGTGGGCGGTTCACCGAGCCGGAGTGGCGAAGAACCAGCCCATAGAGAGCACTCATCCCTTGCGCGGGATTGAGGGGGAGTTATACCTTGCGAGGTGCTCCAACGAGGACTAGGGAGGTGTGTCGACACCTCGATACCTCGGGAAAACATCGCCGTGTCACAATTCTCTTTCCCTAGCTCTTTACATTTCCGCATTACCTTTCCGTTTGTGTTCTTTCTTTTCCTACTAGAATTGCTTAGGTTGTCTTTCAATTCATATGCTTTGCTACCGCTTTCTAGTTAGGACACACATCCGGTAGACACTAGGGGGTGATTGGCATTGTTAGGTTTTAATATTGCTTTAGAAATTTAAAAGAAGCCTAATTCACCCCCCCCCCTCTTGGGTATCTTGATCCTTTCAATGGAGGTGCGAGCATGGCGATCAGTGACTGAGGTGGAGGGGGTATGGCAACCGCGCGAGGGTGGGGGCAAGTATGGAGGTGCGCCGAAGGGAGGGAAAATGACCCGTTAGAGGTCCGCTTCGGGTAGACGGAAGGTGACGTGAATGATGAATTACCCTAGCCAAGTCAGGCTACGTGGAAACGAGACTCGCCAATGTTTCTAGATAGTCAAACCAAGGGGTTGAACCTTTTTCCAGTAAAAGGCAAAGGATCCAGGACCATTTTCGGAAATGACCCCGAAGTCATGTCAAACAGGCTCTAAGTTGTGTTTGGCTAAAAAGCCTAAATATGAAATAAAAAACTCAAAGGTGGCTTTCTAGAGCCTGGCCTAAGGTTGGTCACTCAACCAAATAGGCCCATAAATATTTCCTTTGGTCAAAGACATGGAGACGGATGTGGTCTTCAATTATGATTTTCTAAATTCCAACAAATATGATACTATAGAAATATCCTTTCTTTTTTAAATGGGTTTAAATTGTATTCAAACTGTTGTTTGTTTGACTTTTCTAGGTGTATAGTTTCTAACTTTTTTTTAGTTATTTGATTTTTGCTATGTATCTGTAACTATACGTGTAAATATCCTACCATAAATGTATCTGTTGTTTAGTTTGCATGACATTATGCAACACACTTTAAGCCAACATAAATATATATAGTGTCTTTATTTTTTTGTTGTCTTGCATATGGAAGTCATGTCCGATAAAATTATGTTTGTTTGTTTATATTTTATTACATATAGTCACTTTGTATGTTATTTAGAGTTCTTATGTTTCTAGTAAAGGTAAAGAATATAGAATAATTTGTTTTGTGTGTCCAAAATTTATGCAAATCCGCATTGTCTAATATAGAAAAATTTGGTGTATTAATTAATGCAACTTTAGTTTGTTTTGAGCACTGCAGAAGTTCGCATAAAAGTCTCTGCCGCGTAGGCAATCAAACATGAGCAAACTACATTGCACAAGGTTAGCTATAGGCTAATGTAGGCAAGTAATCGAACTCTGAAAATTGTTCATCTAGAAAATATAAGATGATCTAGAATTTAGAATTGTATAAATATATTCTAAGATGGAGTATATTTTAAGAAAAAAAATACAACTTTAGTATTTCGAAACTAAATATTTTAATATGATCATATTTGTCAAAAAGTGTTTATGAATGGGAACGAAACATTGTGTAGTTTCTGCCTCATCAATCAAGGATCTATGAGCGAAGAATGTATTTGCTTTCTACCTAGTTGATCAAGGTCATGTATATGTGCATATTTGGTGTGATTAGTTGCTTGCATTTGGCCTTATCTTCTATTAGATATTACACAACATAATCCAAGGCAATATGCAATTTCTTGATGTTTGGTTGTACTTTGCATGCAAGATATGTTTGGTAAAATAATAATTGGTTGTTTATGTTATGTGGTATGTAGTCGTCTCTATGGTCTATCAGAGGCTTGACATTTTAGTAGATGTAGGGAAGGTGGAGAATTTATTTCATATTTGTTTGCCTCATCGGCTAGTGTCTTTGTGAAAAAATATATTGTTTAATGCAACTAAGTTTAACGTACAAACTAACTAATGTTATATTTTGACATACTTTTAACATTGTACGAGTCTATAGAAGAGCCTCTACGAGTAAAACTAATATAGGTAAACTATTACTATATAAGTTTGTATACATACTAATGGAAACAACCAAACAAATCCACAGATCAAATAACCTCATCTCTTACTAGAACAAGCTAGTCCTGGCTGACAAGGGAGCTGGCTAGTCTAAGATGGTAAGAAAAAACCTTGTCAATAAAAGAAACGAGGAGGTTTGCCAACAATCTAAACACTTAACCATATTTGATCTTTTTTTCTAGTTAGATGAGGTAAGATTTGGCTAAAGATTAAAACATTTCAATAGCACTTACTACTATTATGTATTGAGCACCTTCAAGAGTTTCCTAAATTTATTTTCAATCCTTGATTTTTAGACAGACGAGAAAAAAAATCCTCTCCAACAACTCATAATACATCTTTTGTATCTTTTAGAACTTCGAAAAAGTCATTGTTTTGTATTAAGTTACGCGCTTTCGAGTGACGCATATCTTCTCTTTTGTCAGTAAATCTAAAAAAGGGTATGGAAGGAATAAAGAGTATAAAAAGGTTTCTGATACAAATATACAAGAGATAAATAATCTATAAAAATAGTTAAAATAATTTATAAATAGTATATATGATTTATATGTAAAATTATCGTCTATATTTTAGAAGTACATTGTTATAGTAGAAACTATTAAAGATGGTCTTATTTATTTCTCCCAATATTAACCTTTCTAGATACCTTTTGCTTTGAAACTAATGACTAGTAGAGGATTCTGAGGACGCTCTTACCACGGTGGTTATTCAAAAGACGAGTTCTCACCGGCAAAGGTGGTTATTCAAAAGATGAGTTCTCACCGGCAAAGAGGAATATTTTTAGTTAAGAATTTGAATCTAAATAACGAACAAATGCAAATTGGAGCTTCAAAAGACAATCCGTATACCCCAATTCTGTTGGTGGGCCTTTTCTATATTATTCAGGCCCAGGACACAGGATGCACAGACAGCCCGTCCGACGCCGCCGTTAACCACGCGTAAGAGACGGCAAAGTCGTCCCCTCGTGACCTCGTCCCCCAAGGCCCCCAATCCGCCCCTATCCATCGAAACCCTAGCGCGCAATCCCGGCTTCCCACGCCGTGTCGCCGTCGCCATGGGCAAAAAGCGGAAGCTCGAGCCCAAATCGGTGGCAGCCGTCAAGCCGGTTAAGGCCTCCCCGACCACCACCAAGGCTTCCTCGGCCGCTGCAAACAGGTCCGCCACCGCTAAGGCCGCCGGTCTACCCGAGGTTCTCGCCCCCGTTGAGGCGGCCATGGAGAAGCTGCCCCAGGGGGCAGGCGGCGAGGAGGAGGTAGAGGAGGAAATCGAGGAGGAGGTAGAGGTCGAGGAGGAAGTGGAAGTGGAAGAGGAGGAAGGCGAGGGCGAGAGCGACCCGGCCTCGATCCAGGCGCTGCTGGATGCGTTACCCAAGGACCAGCTCGTCGAGCTGCTACGCGACGCTGCCGTCGCCCACGGCGACGTGCTAACCGCCATCCAGCGCGTGGCCGACGCCGACCCGGCTCAGCGGAAGATCTTCGTCCACGGCCTCGGCTGGGACGCCACAACCGACACCCTCAACGATGCATTCGGCCCATACGGCGAGATCGAGGACCTCAGGGTCGTCACCGATCGCAACACGGGCAAGTGCAAGGGGTACGGGTTCATCCTCTTCCGTCATCGTTCCGGCGCCCGAGCCGCGCTACGCGAGCCCCAGAAGATGATTGGTAACCGCAGCACCGCCTGCCAGCTCGCCTCTGTTGGCCCTGTCCCTGGTGGTGCGGCCAACAGCGCTGCGCCAGCCCCGGCCCAATTGCATCTGCCACCGGTGTCAGAATATACCCAACGAAAGATATTTGTCAGCAATGTTGGTGCAGATTTAGATCCGCAGAAACTGTTTCAGTTCTTTGCAAGGTATGGTGAGATCGAGGAAGGCCCGCTTGGGCTTGACAAGGTCACTGGGAAACCCAAGGGATTTGCTCTTTTTGTCTACAAGACCATTGAAAGTGCCAAGAAGGCTCTTGAGGAGCCACATAAGCATTTTGAGGGAGTGATGCTGCACTGCCAGAAAGCGATTGATGGACCAAAGCCGAACAAATTAGGAGGACCTGGAGGCTTTTATGGTGCTGGGGCTTCAAGTGGGGGCAAGGGGTTTGCTGGTTATGGAGCTACCAGTCATTCTCTGCCCGGAACTGTTGGTATTGTCCAGCCAATGTCACCTCTGGCACCTGGATTGGCTTCACTGCCTGGTGGTATTTCTGCTGCCCCAGGTGTGGATCCTGCTCTGGGGCAGGCCTTGTCAGCTTTGCTTGCCACCCAGCATTCTGGGGCTGGGCTGAATTTGAATAGCATTCTGGGGGTCGGTGCTAATGGATCAGGGTTGCCTCCACAGGGGGCAACTGGAGCATTGGGTGGTAGCGGTGTGCTGGGGATGCAAGGTGGTGGTTATATGGGTGGCTATGGTGGTTCTGGTGGCTATGGGGGTCCTGCTTCAGGAGGCCCTGGTAGAAATTACATGGGTCATTAGGTAAGATTTGGCAGATAGATCCATCTGACTGCAGGAAACTACAAATACTTCTAATTTCTGTTTTGCATAAAAAGAAAACTTGCAATTTTACGTGCTCTGATACAGAAATCGGTTTTGCATGTCCATAGATTTTAGACTCATCAGTATACTCGTTATTGTTGCTGTATAAAAGTATTCTTTCATTTGCATTGTTTTCATGGTTAGTTTTTTTTTCTGGTTGACCAGATACTTATTGATGATAATTAGCGTGCAACCAGTATAAATTTAGTTATCTTTAAAGTTTCAGGTTTAGTTTTCTGAAATGCCAGTTGCTATGTCAGGGATTAGAGTTTGAAATTTACATTCATGGCCTGAGAATTATTAGTGTCTTCATCAAAGTATTATCTTTTTTCAATAACTGACTATTGTCTTGCTGTTTGCTACTTATATGGGATAGCTGTGCTATTAGCTAGAGGTTTGAGGTATTTTTTTTCATATGGTTGTACAGTGCTCTCGGTAGTTCATTATCTACATATTTGAGGTTTGTGACGAGTCCTACAGTTTTCATGTGAGTCAGTTTGTTGTTCCTTCATTTAACGTGTAACCTTCTTTGTAGTACATCAGTTCAGTTATTGGCATACAAGTATGCCTGGCAGGCAAATTTGTTTGCACTTTGCAAGCATAAATTAGGTTCATGACAGGTCTTGTTGTTTTCATGTGTGTCCAATTTGCACGATTTTGTTTGACATGCAGATTGTGCCTATACATTGACCCTATAACCTATTTTGTATTACTTGTTTTGAACTGACAGCCTAGATCACAAACTACAGTTATGCTTTATTGGGAAGGTTGTCTTTGTACACAAATAGTTTTTTTGAGAACTGTTTCACTTATTTTAATCTATCTTACTGCTTGACAGGATGGTTATAACTATTTTATTGTGGCCAGATGATTCTACGTGTTCCTGCTTGGCACTTATAAACTTGCTGTTTTAAGCTGTTTCTGGCTACTCAATTATGCCTGTGGTCAAAGTTTTCGTAGGAACTTTAGTTCCCTCCACCTATCATTTCAAAATGAAACAGTGCTTTGTACAACTATTTAGTTTTTCAAAAGGACATCTTATGACTGCAAGACAATTGTAAAAGACCTCATGTGTATTTAAAGCAGTGCGGTATTTAATGATATTACTGTTTTTGTACGGTTTTCAAAAAGGCCATTGAGGCTGGCAAAACTATTGTAAAAGACTTCCTGTGGGTTTAAAGCACTGAGCTATTTAACGGCAATGGTTTCTTGTTTTATATTTATGGTTTTTAAAGAGGCGATCATGTTGCTTGCAAGACTGCTGTAAAAGACTGGATTTTTCTTCTTTTTTTTTTACCATAAACCTGTTGTTATGTTTAGACATAATTTGTGCTCTGTATTGACAAGTGTCATTTTAGTTGCCATTCTAATTTGCAGGCAATGCAGGTGTATTTCTTAACAAAGTTGGATATTTCTCTTTTTTCATATCTAAAGTAATGCTATAGTTTGCAAATTATGTGCTTTATTTATTTGAGAATGTTTGCTACTCCCTCAGTTCCAAAAAAAAAAAAGAAGCAATTGTTAGTTTGAAACGAGTCTAACTTTCTTTAAATATAGGTTTGCTATGAATACATATTTCATAACTAATCTAATGATATTTTTTGGTAATAAATGCTAGTATTTTTTTCATATAGATTTGGTCGAATTTGAAATTGTTGTTTGACTTCTCAGGAAGTGAGAATTGCATTCTTTTTGGGATAGAGGGGTAGTTTAATAAATGAAATATTTGTTTATGGAATTGAAAGAGAGACTACTAAATGCTAAATTGCTAATAAACTCCTTGCTAGGTCTTTTTGTTGCTGGAATGATTTTCTTGTTAGCTTATATTTCTTATATCTGACCGGACAATTGATTATATATTTATATATGTGGCTGATGCACACTGTTACCATCTGACTTTGTGCATTGTGGGCAAAGGAAAGCTCTGTTTTGTTATGAATCTCATTGCTTTTTTTTATGTGAAGGTTTATTGCCAAATTGGCATACTCCTTTTCATGAGCAGACTAGATTATGATAATGCCACTTTGTAAATAAAAGGCTTTTGTATTATTTTGGTAGAAATTACTCAGGTAAACAATCTATTGCGTTGCCTTAGAACTATTAGTAAGCATTTTCTTGTAATAACCACCAAAAGTATTTGTTCTTATTGCTTGATTGAGAAATTACCTCTAGTTATGCTTAGGTATAGATTGTGGCATTGTCATGTGGTCATATCATTATTGCTTGAATTCTTTATGGCATACATAATTTTTACTTTCTGTATTGTAATCTTTTTGGAATGCCATTTGACATTGTTATTTGTTCCGGAAATCAAATAGTGCTTTTAAGTGTAATTGTGACCACAATCTAACCTTGTTTAGAAGCAGTTAAAGAAAGAGTTCTAGTACTGATTTATAGAATACATGGCCTTGAAGTGACAGATTAGTTAGCTTACCATGGTGCATGGATGATCCAATATCGCTTGATTTCTTCCTTGGTTTAATGTCTCGACAAGGCCGGTTGTGGCCTCATGTTTGCATTTCAGACAGGTAAGTACGAAATGCATACATTCCCAGGTACAAGTGATGAATATAGAGGCAGAAAGCTCTCTTCTGTAAGTTGTAAAATGGCGGCGATTTGTTCAATTATCAGAGAAGGGAGACTGTTGCCCGCGAGGAGGGAGTGTAGTGGCGGGTGGGACCTGGGAGCCTGCGTGCTTCCACCAGGCCTTGCAGCTTCAAATGGACCGTAACCAGACGATGTATATGTTGAATTAGGAACATATATATAATATAATTATTATTACATGTAATTGTGCATGATGATATGCGGTGTGGAATGTCATACGGCTTGAGTGTGCATCAGCGTGCTGGGCTGTATCCCGTATTTTACCAGAGACTTTGATCTTTCTTCGGCGTGCGAAACGCCGGTTCATTTGATAGAGACGGAAACAGTTTCGCGTCGCCCATGATCTTGCTTAGAGACTCAATTGAAGTATAAATCAACTCTGGTGATCTCCAGGAGATGCCATTCACATCTCCACTGCATCAAGACACAGGTTCGTGACTTCGTGTTGCGTATCTGTCACAAATCAAGATATCTCAACAAAAGTAGTGGAGACATGTATTCTAAGTTAGTGGGGGTTTTATGAAAGTATCATGCACATTAAATAGCATGTCACATCATCAGCAGTTTGGGTGCTTTTGCATTAAACGAGGAGGAAATAGAATGAGATTGTTTCATCCTCACGACACTGCCTCGGCAACGTTTCCAACACAGTGAAACCCACATTGAGGGTCTCGTTCGTTTCATGGAGGAAGCAGCTCGCCGCCGTGCGCCTCTAGCGGGAGCGTGGCCTCCGTCGCCGCGAGCGCAGCTCCGACGGACGCAGGATGGAGATCCACCAGCTGCGAGGGCTCCGCCACACGCGGGCCGCGAGATCCCCTGCCCACGACGCTCGCCGCCGTGGAGCTCGCCTCCGCCGGGCGCGAGCGGGTGCTCGGCCTCCATTGTCGGCTTCTATGCGAGGAAGAGAAGGAAGGGGGAAGAGAGGAGGAAGCCGGGAAGGGAGAAGATAGGGGCAGTGGGCACACAAAATAATAGTAAAATAAGTATGAAAATGTGCCATAAAACTTTGCGCTGTGAAAGAGATACGTTTCATGTTAAAGTTTCACCTCTTGAAAACCAGGAGGTGAAACTTTCCATTGAGACTGACCTTAAATTAACAAATTAATTGTACGATATTAATGGAAACACATACTAATACTAACCTATATCCTATATGTAGTTAGAACTGGAAGCTTATCCTGATGTATTTCCTGTTGAAGAGTCCTACGATACCAAGTAAACCTAACTTATGATTTAGGGGTGTTTGGTTAAAGCCCCCTAAACTTTAGCAGCTAAACTTAGGTGATTTTAGGCCCTAAACTACCAAACATCACCCCTAAAGTGCCCCTTAAACTTTAGTTGTTGTAGCTGGTTGAAGGGAGCTAAAATCCCCTAAGTTGCTATAGATAGAGAAGGGGAGGGCAGGAGGAGGGGAAGTGGATTTTGTGATGGATTTAGGGGGAGTAACCAAACAATCCCCCTAAACTTTAGTGGAGAGGTCCCTAAACTTTAGTGACCTCTAGAGTAACCAAACAGGCCCTTAGCTGCCTTGCTCATATGCGTCCAAATAAACCTAACTAATGACTCTAGTTCTTGTATGGCTCCAACAAGGTACACACTTTACTGACATTGGCGGAATGACATGACTATCAAGTCTTTTACTACATAACAGTTAACGGCAACACTATGATTACGGAATTGTATTTTGCAGGACTTACCCGCTATATATAAACATGAGTAAAATCTATCATCAGTCTCTAAAGTTATACAACTCGGTCCCTAAACTTGCACAACTCGATTTCTAAACTCACAAATCTATCATTTAGGTTCTCAACTTTTTTATCTGTGTCATCTCGGTCCCTAAACTTGTTGCGTCATCTCTCGATCCCTAAACTTATTCGGTTGTGTCATCCCGATTCCTAAACTACAAACTAAACTTGTTACATCATCTCAATCTCTAAACTTGTTCTAAACTTGCAAACTTTATTTTAGCCTCGTCTACATACAAAGGGAGTCGAGCCAGATATCCATGTTTTTTTTGTTTTTCAACACACGGAGGGAGAGAGGGAGAGAGAGAGAGAGAAGAGTATTTACTGCTACAAATCGTGTCCCTGCCTGCTTAAGGACCCCTGCTTAACACAAGCGAGAGATAGCTTTGCAGCCGGTGATCTCAGCGGCCGTCAATCCGAACCCGTTGCAGTTGGCAATTGGCATAAGTGTCTCTCCGATTCAGGATCTAGGATCCAAACGGTCCGTCATCATCCAGACGCTGCGGCGAAGGAGGAAGTGCGACTCCTTGTGAGGGGGAGAAGCCATGGCGGAGACGGAGCCGAGCAACGGGGACCATATGGCGGAGGACCAACCGACTCCGGCCGCGTCCGCCGCCGAGGAGGCCGCCATGGATGCAGATACCGGCGGCGAGCGGCGTAGCGCAGCCGCGTTGGTGGGCCTGCTCCGCGGGTTCCTCGCCGTGCAGCAGCGCCGGGCCGAGGCCTACTCCACGCTACGAAGGTACCCCCGTCGTTCTCCGGTGCGGCCCAGCCGCCCCAGTTCTGAACTATAAACCCTAATGATCATACAAGAGATTTCTGGTGGCGTGTTAAGGACTCTGTAGTGCTGTAGGCTAGATTGGGCTGGGACTCTAGTTCTTGTATGATTTTGTAGCATTTTATTTGCTAACCTTGAACGTGGTAGTCGATACAGTATAGACCCTGTTGCAAAGGTTCATAGGAAACAGTTCTATTCCTGCCAGAATTGGGAAAGTTCTGGCAAAAACATTGCACAGATATCCATCCTGTTATCAGCCCATCCCAGTCATGATGTCTATGTCTGCCGTCCTGTCATCTCAACTAGTGATTTTTGGTGCTTTGGTTTGTTGTTGTTTTTTTTTTCATCCTGAAGTGAGGTGTTTCCATAGTGTGTTATGTTCGTAGTTTTAGGTTGTGTTGCTGGTGTGCAGTGTGGATTTGAGTTTACTTGTTGGGTGGTTAGAGTAGGTATTTTAGTCTTAGTGGATCATTGTGATTGGAACATAAGTTTGAACTTTGGATCCTTGCATCATGTATCATGTATTAGACTGTGTTTGGCCTGAAGCTCAACCTTCTGGGAAGTTCTTCTGCTGAGAAACTCCTTTCATGTGGAAATAGTGACACATTTCCACCAAACGTGTGGAAAGTTGTAAGTTGTAAGTTGCTTAAGGACCCCTGCTTAACACAAGCGAGAGATACCCCTGCTTAACACATTTCCACCTATTTGGACCCTTCTTTTGGCTTTCAACTTTCCCAAATAGGTGGAAATAGTGACACATTTCCACCAAACAACTTACATTTTTTTCACAGCACATAGCTCACAACAACTTACCCATAGCTCAAAATAGTTTTTCCACAGCTAAGCAAACAGACCTTTAGAATCTGTAATGTTTTAGTTAAGCTTCCCTTTCCTTTAAAATCCCCTATAGTGGATTAATAAAACTGATTTCCAGGTTATAGGGGAGGGCTTCTGCAGAATTGAGAAAATCCATCCCCTTTATGTACATGAGACCCACGGTGTCATGGCAAATCTCTCCCTTTCTCTTCTTATTCTCTCTTCCTTCTCCCTCCATCTCTTTCAGTGCTTGCCTGAGGTGGCAATGCGGCGGCCCGAGTGCTCGCCTGCTTGGCATGGTCCGGGCCTGCACGCTTGCCTGCCTGGTGTGGCGGCGGGGCAGCCAACCCATGGACTTGACTGCCTGGAGTGGTGGCGGCGGCACAGAGGCGTGCTCGGTGTGCTGGTAGCTCTGAGGCACTCCTATCCCATGGACCCACAGCGCTAGTGACATGAGGAGGAAGAAAGGAGATTGAGAAAAAAATGGTGGTTGTTCCCCTTCGTTTGAGGGATTAAGGTGAGATTTAGGGAAAGGGGATCTACTGGAGCTTTTTTTTTTTTTTTTTTTTTTTTTGCTTCAATCCCTTTCATTGCAGGTTACAGGGAAAGTGGATGGGTTTTTCTCAATCTGGTGGAGATGGTCTTAGGATATAGGAAGTTTCTAGCATTGACTCCTCCAAAGTTGTCTATTGTGCATCAAGTGTTTTCTTGCCATTCAAAAAAATAGCATAATAGTAGGCCTAAAATTCTTCGGACATAAATTAGATGTTTTGTGCCAATTTAAAAGAGAACTTGGCCTATGTAGGAAGATCAGATGCCATGTTAGCTTGGAAGAAATTTTGAGATGGAAGGGATAGATGACTAGAAGGGTTCAGCTGTTTTCAAGTTTGCAGTAGTCTCCTCTAGACAGTAGATAAGGCTCATTTACATTTTGATCTACTACCAATTTTACACAAAGGAGTATGCATAGTACAATTCAATAGTATGCGTGGAATGCTCATTTGTTAGTTTCTTTTCCCATCAGGAGCACTGCTGAATGCCTTTCTGTGATTCCAATGTGTATGTATGGTTCCCAACAGAATTTTAACTGTTCAGATCTATTATGCAAAGAGATCCGGTGTTATGTAGCTACATAAGTTTCTTGGTCTTGTAGTTGTTGATGTAGCCATAAAGAATGTTTTCTTCTTTGAACCCACTAGAAATTTAGCTATCTAGCATGTAATATATTCACATAAGGAGAAAACATTCCTGGGAGTTTTAGCAGAAGGAATTTGCGGTGTCACTATATTTTTATGCTAGAATGGTTCAAGTGGTAAATTGAAAAATGCCATCAATGTGTTTTTTATTGTAAGTATAGTAACTAAGAAATATAATTATTAGGCACTTTTGTTATGCATTTTGTCAAGTTTTTTTTAGTCATCTAAAATTCTGGTGACTGCATTTGCATATCTTTGTGTGAAACAACCTCCATCCCAAATTATAAGTCATTCCAAGAATCTTGGAGAGTCAAAGGATTTTACGATTGACCAAAATTATAGAAAAAATTATAAAGATTTATAATATGAAATAGGTATACTATGAAAATATAATTAAGAATCTAATGATACTTAGTTCGCATCATAAATGTTACTAAATTATCGTATAAATTTGGTCAAACTTGAGATGCTTTGACTTTCCAAAATTCTTGGAATAACTTATAATTTGGGATGGAGGGAGTACTTAATAACAATAGTTTTTTTGTAAGCCTACCGTTTTGTTTTCTCATTGGCTCATTAATAATATATAGCAGGGGTTTTTCTGAGTATATGGCTAATGGAGGTGAATTGGCCTATCAACAACTGTGTGGCAATATTACAGCGGAGTTCAATGATTGCTCAAAACAAGTTAGTTCTAGTTGTCTCATCTCCTTCCTATCCATAAAACGCAGCATCTAATAGTTCCTTCTTCAAGTCCTTGAAATAATTTCCCTGCTCTCAATGCCAGAATTTAGTCGTAACGATCTTGCCGATTTACTGAAGGGTGTTCAAGCACACGAGAAAGAGAAGTTGCATTTGGTAAGTTAGCTTGGTTGTTGGGCATATTGTATTGCCATGTGGGCTATGAAATAATGCTTCCTTAAATAACTAGATTTTGTTTTAGAGTGGAAACTTATTTCATTCTTTCATATTTAAGCTGTAATGATATGTTTTGACAATTCATTTAGCCTAGGAATACTGTGATTGGAGGTATCATTAGCACATCAGAGATCCTAAAGGAAACCAAGCTTTACCCCTTTCACAATACATTATAGCACACTCAAATTTATATAAAAATGATTTCAACTCAGTCTAATTTTCCCTTCTAAGAGTAACATGTGTTAAATTGTACAAGTGGTGGATTTTTGTTTTTGGCATGATAACTGTTCCAGGTTTGCTACCTCTTATTGCACCTGATAGCTACACCAGCCTTAGGCCCTGACCAATATACCCTTGAAATTGCATCGTAGTCTAACTACTCAATCTTTCGACTTATTTGGGTAATTTCCTGATTGGCCTGTGGTACTGGCCGGAATTTAGATGTAAGGTACTTGTGCTTCCAACTTTGGACATGTAACTGTTCCCATCATCTGCTTCGTATTCCTTCTATAGCTTTCATATTGGCATTTTCTTCAATCGCTCATTATTTGTCTCTGGCCTTCCTGGTTTGGTTCGCTGATTTCTAAAGACAGCGAAGATTCAGGTGCTGAAGAAAGCCGGCAGGCCTTCAGAGCGCCTGGTGAACCACGAGGACTGCAGGTCGCGCAGCATGGCCCAGCACGTGTGCGTGCACGTGAAGGAGATCACGGAGGCCGCCGGCACCGAGGATGCCGAGGCGGACGCGGAGTATGACGCCGCCCTCAAGGAGGCCATACAGGGCGTGCAGGAGGCCGTGACCAGCATAAACGAACACCTGGAGGAGGTGCGCTACGAGATTGACGGACTCGAGGAGGAGGCAGTCGGTAGCAAGTGGAGCCAAGTCGAGGAAGCCTTCCCTGGTACCCTGTCTATAAAATAGATTGATAGATAGATGGGCTGTTAGAACGGAAGAAGAGTTATGATGTGATTTTTTTTATATATATATTTTTTTTCGCCACCGTTCAGTTCAGTTCAGTTTACCCGTGTTGTTCTTTTCTTTAAAACTCTGTACCCGTGTTATTCAGCTCGGTGTGTTAATGGAGCCTGACGCCGATGGAATTTGGTGTAGGTTAACTTATGTTTCCGTGTTTCCTTCTTTTTTTTTTTTTGACGAGGACCTTGCATATATTAATATAAAGGTGTGTTAATGGAGCCTGACGCCGATGGAATTTGGTGTAGGTTAACTTATGTTTCCGTGTTTCCTTCTTTTTTTTTTTTTTTGACGAGGACCTTGCATATATTAATATAAAGGGTTAACAGCAAAGCGCTGTTAGAAATGATACATCATGGAGATTGATACAACTTAGTGCCATGAGACATGGGCACTGAGCAGCATGATTAGAAAAAAGTACAAGCAGTCTGGGACTGCTGGGAGGGGATGACCTGCATTGATGCAGCCTGTTTTGCTAACGCATCGGTAATGGAGTTCATTGCTCTGTTGATCTTGTACAACCTGAAAATGGAGTTTCTTGTATAGTTATCAAAATCCTGAGTGTAGGATTTCATTCTCCAGTCTGGTGGATTGGAGTGATCTGCCGAGATTAGGAACCTCAGAAGTTGAATGTTGTCGGTAAGATAGACGACGTCTTATAGTTGCATCTTATGGGCCATGAAGGCTGCTAAAGCAAGGGCTGCCGCCTCCGCCATGATCACCGATGATGTTTGGTTCATCACGGCGTTGATGTATATATAATTTCCCTGCATGTTGACAAAATAAATACCTATTCCAGCGCGGCGTGGTTGATTTTGGTGGTTGTCCGGGGTTGTAGAGGCGTCAACAAAGCACTTGATACCTGAAATTGAATTTAGAAGAATTTTTGGGCAGCATTGAGTAATGCCTGTAATCTGCAAATTTGGATTATTAATGTTATTAGTCGTTGAGTTGTTTGGATCGTGAATTCCAAACTTACCTGTTGAATGGACTCCAAATGCGTGTGTAGATGAGCCTTAGCAGCATGGTGGATTTGTGCAGGCGTCTACTTTTTCCTTTGGAGTTTGCAATCATTTCTGGCTTTCCAAATGTACATCATTGTGCATAGTAAATCATTATTGGGGTTAGACGCATCAACATGGGTAACGTGGATTGTATTCCATCATGCTCATCAGGAATTGAGTTGGTGAGAATAGCTGGTATAGTTGTACACCACACTTGTTGCGCTATAGGACAGCGGAAAAAAAGATGTTGGTCATTTTCAATAGCCATACAATAGGAACAATGTTGATCAATATGAGCTGAGAATCTCCCTGCACAGTCTGTTGTGGCCAGTGCTCTCCTAATAAGACGCCAGAAGAAGGTTTTAAAGAGTAGAGGAATATATTTGTGTTTCCATACCTTCTGCAGAAGAGCATTTGCGTCATGGGAGATGCTATGAGGTCCATTGATGGGGAGGAGGTGACTTTGTTGATTCTGGAGATACTGGTAGGTGGCTTTGGTAGTGCAGATACCATTTTTTGATGGGATCCAGCGAAGGATGTCATCAGTGTTGGTCGTGATGATGGGTGTGTTGTTGATGGAGGTAGCTGCTTGTTGGGAGAAGGTATTGAGGATCTGGTTCTGGTTCCATTTTTGAGTGTTAGGAAGCCAAAGGTCGGAGACTTTAGCTGGAAGTGTAGTAGTTTGGACCGGCAGGTTGAGGTGGTTGTGGATGTCCTCCCAAACCGGGCACCAAGGGGTGGACCAAATAGAAGAGTTGTCGGCATGGATTTGGTAGATTGAGTTGCTTGTAATATGGCTCCTTACCTGCAAAATAGAGGACCAGTAGATGGATCTAGGTCCAGTGTTAGGAGTGTTCCAGAAAGAGTTATTCGGGTAATATTTAGCCTTGAGGATAGCAGAGAGTAAGGGGTTATTATTGTTCGTCATACTCCAAGCCGATCAAATTAAAAGACTCTTGTTAACCGTAGCGAGGTCCCTTATGTCTAGACCTCCCTAATCAGTAGGCTTGCAAATGTCATCCCAAAAATAGTATGGAATAGGCACAATGTCGGAGTCTTCTTGGATTCCTGTCCACCAGAATCTTCTCATGATATTGTTGATCTTATCTAGAAAAGTTTTAGAAAAAAAGCACATTGGACATATAATAAATAGGAATGGACGTGAGAACATATTTGATATATTGAAGTCTTCCCGCATGATTAAGTTTGTTAGCTTTGATGGTTCCAAATTTAGCCATGAATTTAGCTTGAATGAAGTTGTAAGCTCTGTTTTTGTCTCTGTGACTGAAAATCATAGGGTGACCCAGGTGAAAGGTGGTAATTTGGAGATCTTGAACTGGGAAGATATTTTTAATGGAACTCCTAATGCTGTTAGGTACATTTGTACTAAAATAAATAGAGGATTTCTGAAGGTTAGGCGTCTGACCTGATTGCTGACAAAAGTCATAAAGGATTGTTTTGACCATGTTTGCCTCTTGTACTGTTGCTATCCCACATATAATTAGGTCATCTGCAAATAACAGAGAATGGATAGGAGTGGTGGCTTCACCCAGGGATATACCTGCAAGATGGTTGTTGTGCATAGCTTCCTGAAGACGTATAGAGAGTTTATTAATTGCAATATCAAAGAGGAAAGGAGATAGGGGGCAACCCTGACGCAGGCCTCTCTGAGGTTGTATTTTATTAGAGGGTTCATTGTTAACAAGGACTGAAAACGTAGGAGAGGAGATGCAAACATAAATTAGATTGACAAACCTTTGGTTGAAACCAAGTCAGTGAAGAGCAGTGGTTATGAAATGCCATTCAAGCCTGTCAAAAGCCTTAGCAAGGTCGATCTTAAGAAGGAAAGCATGATGTTTCCAACTTTTTAAGTTGAAAGAGTGAAGAATTTCTTGGGTAATAATAACATTTGAAGAGATGTGTCTATCAAGAACGAAGGCCGATTGAGCATGGTTGATGTAGTTGGGTAGGTGGTTTTTTATTTTGTTGGCAAGGGATTTAGAAATAATTTTATAAATGACATTGCATAAGCTGATAGGTCTGTAGTCCCGAGGAGTAGAAGGATTAATATTTTTTGGAATGAGGGTGATGAAAGTTTCATTTAGCTCTGAAGATGTTACCGTTTGCACGGACAGGTAGAGTAGCGGCGTTGTGAAGATGACCATGCAAAAGCGTACATTGTTCACCGTCCGAGATCTCTCATCTGTGGCAGCGAATTTCAAACTATGATGTTTTGGATTTATTTTAGGAGTAACTGACATTATGCTTTCAATGGTAGACGACGTCCTCGTCAACAACGAGGCGCCTGTGGTGACTTTATGAAGCTTGAGATCTGCCGGACGCCCTGTTCGTTTGATCGTTTCGGTGGCTGATAAGCCGATAGATGTCGTTTTTGGTTGTTTTCTGTGAGAGAAAAATACTGTTTCGGTGGCTGATAAGCCAAGCGAACAGGTGTGAGTCATTCGGAGGTACTCATAGGGATAAGGTCCGTACGTGTATTCATAGGGGTGAGTGAACATATATGTTAAGCGTCTATGTTGTATTGTATAATTCTAAAAAAATGCTAACAATAAATCATTTCTGCATAATCAAAACGACGCCAATTGTTGCTATGCCACTGTAACAAAAGAATACGATAACCATGTGCAAAATCAATTGATAACTAAATGTACAACCTACAAAAAGAATAAACATGTTTCTTTTTAAATGTCAAATCATATATATATGACTTAGGACTTGTTTGGTATAGCTCTGCTTCACTAGTAAAGCTATTTTTTTAAAAAAATAGTTTCATGAGCAACTCTTTAGGTGAAGTTGAGCTATTTTGAAAAAAAATATTTAACAAAACAGCTTCACCAACAACTTTATGCATGAATATGTGAGAGAAAGGGGGAAGAGAGCTATGATAAGCTGTTATTTTCAGTTTTATCTCACTTCATATCTTTGTGAGATGGGAGAAAAGAGGTGTTTGATAAAAAAACAGCTCACAATAGCTTTCTGTTATGACTTGTGAACTGTACCAAACAGACCGCTAAAAAATGTTGTTATCTCGTTTTGTTTTTATTAGAACTGATTGCCCGCACTCAATAATACAGGTGTTTTTATTAGAACTGATTGTCCGCACTCAATAATACAGGGTGTTGTTTGTTTGGTGACTTGTCTCTATACAATTCACTAATAATCACTAAAGATAGAGTCGTGTCACCCACCGGCAACATCTATATAATATTTAAAACGACGTCCGATTTCTTGCGCAGATAGGAGCCATGATCAAAGCCTTTCGGTTTTGCCAATACATATAGAAACTGCAAAAGCAGTACCAAAAAGATTAGTTATGAAAATAGTTCCTTACCTATATGCTTTGCGATTTGTGACTTGACATCACACTATTCTTATATATAGAAAAAATAGAAACAACATATCAAAGTGGCATCTTGCAGATCCCATAAGCCGTTTGTTTAATGTGCAGCCGGACCGCTCCTAATTTCCTATCACTTTGCTCGATTAAACTACTAAAGGCCACGTTTTGGATCAAACAGCTAAAAATAGTTAAAATGGATCCAAACAAACCTAATTACCTAACTAATGGATCAGTTAATCACTTAGGCCTTGTTTGATGTGCATGTATCTCACTCAAACCACATGTGTTGGAGTATATTTAAACTAATATACACTCCAATCCACTCTAATTCATGTGGTTTGAGAAAGAAACATACGCATCCAAACAAGGCCTTAATCGCTAATTGAACATCTCACTAGCTATCCCAATTCAATTAATAACAGCTAATACCCCCCCTATATCTAAATAAATTAACTTTTAGAACCGTCTTAAGTCAAACCTTTTCAATTTTGATCAATTTTTATAGAAAAATACCAATATTTATAGAAATAAATAATCACACTAATTTTTTTTATTGTGTATATAATAATTCTAGTTTGGTGCTACAAATATTACGCTTTTTCATTAATGTGATTAAACTTTAAAAAGTTTGACTTCAGATAACTCTAAAAATTAATTTGTTTAGAGTAAGAGAGAATATATTGCAAACATTGCCCTTCATCTCCCTGTGTCCACGTGTTCTATTAATAATAAACAAAAAAAAAAGAGCATTATAGACAAAACCACCAATATATTCACCTTTTAACTAATTGATCCAAACAACACCTAATTAGTAGGCGTCCAACTAACAGTAGATATGATAATAATAGTTGTGAACTATTAGATACTAGTAAATCCAAACAGAACCTAAGTATCCAGCTTCGATCCCAATGTAAGCACATGTGAACCACTTCCTATCAGTTTAAGTTGATCTATAGTGGTTTCATGGGCCTACAATCATTATAACGGTATGGTGATGTTCGGTTTCCAATACCTCGTTGCAACAAGCTCTTTGCGATTGAAGATCAACTTTCATTTTAAATTTTGGGACAAGTTTAGTGTTCTCTATACATATCATTTTATAAACTATTATCTTGTTTTCTTGCTACTGTCATGCATTATAAGAACTATAGATAGATTGTCCGCACGTTGTTGCTGTGAGAATTAGAAAGTTATTTCTAGATGCATACGTCTTTTTAGGTTCAATGGGCTCGTGATCAATAAAGTAACTGTAACAACTTATTAATTTAGCCTTGAAAAATGGTGCATAATATAAAAAAAATAACTCTAAGCTATTACTACTTCGCCAATTGGGATTATAGGCAATGGGTACGTGGAAGTAGAGACGTTCAGCTATATGAGTGTGGTGAAGAAAACAAACGATCCATTGGGGTAATTTGGAAATAAGTGATGTATAAACTTGAGACAGTGCTACTTCCACAGCAAATCACTTGGGACAATGCTACATTAAATAGTAATTACATGATTATGGACTAAATTGTTGTGTTTTTACATGCATGTTCAAGTTCAATGTATGGACAATTCAACTTATCGCCCAAAAAATTGATGCACATATATACCCATGCATATATACTGGGTCCGTCCATGATTGGACTTCAATATTTTTATCTTATGGCAAACATTTTTACCTTTAACTATAAGTATATCTTATATAAATTAACAATATTTGACATTGCTAAATTTGCTACGACACATATATTTATTTAAGATGATACTTTTTTTAAAGATGTGGTGTTGTATTGTTGTCTTGGTTGATCTTATCGAAGTTCGTATCTCGTACTAGTACTAAAGGAAGGGGTCGTTTGGTCCTACTAGAGGAATAGGTTGTTTGGTATAGCTTATTGAGCAACTTCATGAGCTATTTTCCAGCTCTCTCGTCGAAACGGATCAAAGAGAATTCACTTAAGGCATGAAGCTCTAGAAAAAACGGTGAGACAAACAGCTTGCGTGTGGTGAAACCCTTATGCTTGTGTCTGACAGCATGCGGGCCCAAACCCTTTTGCCCTGCTCATATGGCGACGACGAGGCGGAGCACGTGTTGTAGTGGTGACATAACAATGAAGCGGAACGCGAGCCGCACTGGCGAGGAGGAGTATATAATAGTATAATATTTATCTCATGTTCCTAAATCTTATCTCATAAGCTGATTATTTCGTAAAACAACAATCTCTTTCTCTCACACCTTTATTTTTCCTCGATATAAGCAAAACCGTATATAATAACATTACATAAGAAAATTAATGAGACAAGTGACTTATAGCAATGTACTTGCACTAAAGACGGGTGGAATGGACTAGCACGACAAACAACCCCCGCTCCAAAACGAAGATGCACGTGTGGGTTTGATTAGTTGCGTTAATTAAGCGTGACTATATAAAGTACCCTCGCACTAACATATCCTTCGTTGTGCTTGTGCCCTCCTCCCTCCTTTATCCCCCTCTCGTCCTTTCCTCCCCCCGCCGCTCCCACCAATTCTTCTCGCGCGGTGATGCCTACTCCCGCGGGCTCGCAGATCCAGGACACACCGATGAGCCGCCGCCGGGTGGAGACCTGCGACTCGTGGCGGCCCCCGCAGAAGAACCACGCCGGGGCGCCGCCACTCCTCCGCGCGGGGCCCCGGATCCCCGCCTTCGCCTCGCTCTCCGTCCGCGACGGCGGGGACGCCGCCGCGGCCGTCGCCAAGGCGGTGGAGGACGTGGTCGTCGTCCGGGCGGCGGTGGCCGAGGAGGAGAGGGCGGAGCGCAGGCTGCCCCCCGCGGCGCAGCTGGTGCGCCACCCGCTCGCGCTGCTGGCGCTAGTACCCAACAGCGCCGCTCTCTTCGCCGCGGGGGCCGCCGCGGGCACTATAGCCAAGACCGTCACCGCGCCGCTCGACCGCGTCAAGATCCTCATGCAGGCACGCCACCCACCGCCACCGCGCGGCTCTAATTCTTTGCTCCTCGGTCTTCACACTATTGCTTCGCGGCTGACGGGATTTAATTTTGTTATTTTGCATCTATCTAGACGCATAGCGTGCGGGTGGCGGGAGAGAGCGCCAAGAAGGGTGTTGGATTTCTCGAGGTAACCAATATGAGGCGCTTCTCTTTGCTGGATTTAGTTTCACTCTGATGCTGTGCATTCATTAATGTACCTTCTGAACTACGCTTTCTGTGGAAAATTCACGTCTCCTGTGCTATGTTCTTTGTGGAAAATTCACATCTGTGGAATATCCTGAAATACACCAGAGTTTATAGAGCTTATCTTTGAGACTTTAACAGGATATGAGGTTCATAATAACTCTCTTCCATTAATGTTATGGAGATGATTATTATACTGGTCAATGAACATTAGGAAAAGAAATCATATTCTTAATATAATATCAGCACATGTGACGAAATTTAAGATACAAATTACTAATGGATTAATGGGTGAACCTGTTGCATATGTCCTTCGATGGTCCTCTTTTCTGAGTCCTGGTCATGTTGCTTTCTGACATGCCTATTGAAAATAGAGATCAGCAAATATGTTCAGGTAGTTATTGTGCAATCCCAACATGGGTGCTATCCTATTGAATCAGCAATCCTAATCCTAAAGATGGGCTTGAATTGTGAAGCATGATCCTTTTTTTTTTAAAAAAAAAAAACTTTTGATAGGTGCTACCTGGAGCTAAATGGTTACAAAGTTAGATAATATATGTTGTAATCTGATACATCTGCAATTATGCAGGCTATGGCAGACATTGGAAAGCAGGATGGGCTCAAGGGTTACTGGAAAGGCAACCTTCCACAGGTGCTTGATGTTCCCTATCATCCATGCTTTATCTTGCAGTCCTGTGCTGATTCCTATCCATCTCCATTAACTTGTCCAGGTCATTCGCATAATTCCTTACAGCGCGGTGCAACTCTTCTCGTATGAAGTTTACAAGGTCATAGTTACTCACGGTTACACTTAGTCATCAAGTTTTTTTACATTCTTTGTAACAGTGAGTTCCTCATTTCTCTCTCTCACAAGTCACAATGTTACTGCTTTTAATTCAGAAAATTTTCCGGAAAAAGGATGGAGAGCTTTCTGTATTTGGGAGATTTGCTGCTGGTGCTTGTGCGGGCATGACATCTACACTTGTAAATTATTTTATTTGCTTACTCACTAGCAAATGTCCCTGAATTTCTGTTTTTGTTAGATATGGGAATTTTGAATATAGTTGGTTTCCTTTTTGGTCTTTAGTTTTTCATGGTACATGAATTTTATCAAAATCCACAGAATACCATCGTTAGCACATTCAGAGCTTTCTACTTGTATACTTGCTTATAGGTAACTTACCCACTGGATGTTCTCCGGCTCAGGCTAGCAGTTCAATCTGGACACAGCACTTTACCTCAGGTAACCACTCTTATAAGTGCAATTTTCTATTTTTTAGGGGGAAACTGGCATAACCTGATGACTTTGCAGGTTGCTCTTAACATGCTGAGAGAAGAAGGGGTGGCCTCCTTCTATGGAGGCTTGGGTCCATCTCTTATAGCAATTGCGCCTTACATTGCTGTGAACTTCTGTGTTTTTGACCTGTGAGATTCCTTCTACTGCATATGAATACTATGATACATGAAAGCTCCACACAAATTTAAGTATTTACCTCACATTTTTTATATTGCATTCTCTTTTGGTGTACAAGAATGAAGAAATCTGTACCAGAGAAGTACAAGAATAGACCAGAAACATCTCTAGCAACTGCTCTTCTTTCAGCAACATTTGCGACTTTGATGTGTTATCCCCTGGACACTGTTAGGAGACAGATGCAGATGAAAGGCACACCATACAATACAGTTTTTGATGCTATTCCAGGTAGTTATGCTAGCATTGCATTAGCTAATGGCTAATACATAACATACACTTGATCTTGATAAATCTGAACTATGTTATTTGCTATGTCTATGTGCTCACATGCTAATTGATCATGCTAAAATGAAACACATTTTTAAGTCTATTTCAATGCTTAATGCAGGCATTGTGGAGCGTGATGGTCTAAGTGGTCTTTATAGAGGTTTTGTGCCAAATGCACTAAAGAATCTACCGAATAGCAGGTATATCCTTTTACACACCATGGTGACAAAAAGTATTTGGTTTAGTTTTAGTAAAACTGAGAATTATTTTTTTTTGTCTAACAACACATGCAAATACTCAGTACTCACTTATTGTTGTAACCATGCAGCATTAAACTGACTGTGTTTGACACGGTGAAGACACTGATAGCTACTGGGCAGAAGGAGATGGACAAATTAATTCAAGAAAATGAGGACAAAACAAGTTAGGAAAAGAGCCTTGTTCAATCTTGAAGGCTTTATTTGGTAGAAAGCATGCCTCTTTGCGCGCTATGTTGCTATGTTTCCTCTTTTGCTGGGGCCAAATTTTAGGATCTAGGCAGCACATCTTTCTGTTCCTCTTCAAATAGGTCTAGTTTGCAGTGTTTTCCTTAGCATACACATTCACAGAGATAGAGGTGGCATTGGAGGGAAATAAAAGGCAATGCGTTGATCTCTTTAGCTAGTGTCGGTAGCATTCGCCTTCAGATCTTATTTTAATATAGGATAGTTTATCGATGTGACTGCCCCAGATTCCTTAAATATATACATCATTAGCCAGAACAATCAAATATCATGGAGCACAGGAGCAGGTTTTCCTTGAAATAGCATCTTTGTTTTAACGACAGATTGGGTGTCTTGTACATCACAAGACAGAAGGCCAGATTTGCTTTCGAATGATTTCATCGAGTTACTTTGGTTAGCATGATCTTGTGAACCATCAACTCGTTATTGTTTGTGAAACAAGTTTGTACTAGAGACTTAGAGTAGGAGGCAACAGACGAAAATTGTTGCTTAGGGAGAGGATCAGAGGAAAATGCATCTGTTTTTTTTATATATTTATTGAGATGACCTTACCTATGTATATTTTTTAAAGAGAAGTAGTCGGAATGATATTGGAGAAACTGCCCTGTTATTTCATTTTTCTGGGTATAAATTAAGGATGCATAATGTGCATATAGTGGCGGAATTGAATACAATCTGAGTCCACATTTTAGTACACTGCTGGAGTTGGGTGTTACTGTCACCCTGTTTCTCTGCGTCTCTGTTGTCCTGTCCTAAACTAACATATGTGATGAGAATTTTATATATTCCAAACTTAGACCAAATTGTTAAGAACCCTTAGGGCTTATTTGGAGCACAAGATATCCAAAGCATAGGAATAGGAATAACATAGGATTGGAATTGCATGTCACTTGTAATTCTACAGGAATTGAAAATGTAGGAAATTCTCTAATAGAACATTTGGATACTACAACCCAAGAAAAATACAAGAATTCGAAGAGAGAGAGACATAAAAGAATTCTAGAAGGTTGGACCTCACTTTTGATTTTCTCCAAAATTCTTATAGATTGAGCCATTCCATAGGAATACTGTAGGATTTGGATGGCCAATCCTTTGTTCTAAAGCGTCACATACAAAAATTTCTGTAAGATTCCTACAAAATTTCTCCATAAATCCTTGTTCCAAAGGGCCTTCGTTTTTTTTTCTCTCTGTAACAGCTCCTCTCCCTCCCCAAAAAAGTTTTCAGCTCCCCTCCCTCCCCAAAAAAAAGTTTTCTTTTAAAAAATGTACTGATTTAGCCTGTAGGTAAGTCAATAGCTAAGAGCCTAATATACCAAAGTATTTTCTCGGTTTTATCACTTTCCCATTCTTATAACCTGTCTATTTGAATATTTTCTTTGGGTACATAAACAGATACGTGACCACGGCCCACGTGCATTCTCTCTTTTTTCTCAACCTTCACAAATACGTTGTGGAACTCAGTGGACTGCACCTTAAGAAGAACCCCTTTTGCAATGATAATTTTTTTGTTTTATGTGTAGTTTTAGTGAAAATAAATATGAAATTCTTGTGTTTTAAAGGGCCTCAATGTCGTTAGAAACTTGATAGAAATATTTGACAATGATTTCACCATCTGCATCTTGTTTCTGGACAGGAACCTAGCCTATGTATAAAGAAATTTGCCACAAAGTTTGATTCCTAATGTGTAGAAGATATTCTCTCCGTTCCAAATTATATAACTCCTTTATCTTTTTCTAGATACATTGTTTGTACTAGAGAAGCCAAAACATCTTATAGTTTAGAACTAGGGGAATATAACATTATCAAATTTAATATTTAATTATCTATTTTTTATTCTCTTCCTTCTAAATTATAAGACGTTTTTGTTTTTAGATACATTGCTTTAACTACGTGGCATATCTGAGTACATAATAAAAACTATGCATTTAAAGCATCAAACATCTTACGATTTGGAGGGAGAATATAGTTAAATCTTATATGGAATACATGAAACAACTATTTTTTTTTAAAAAAAATTGAAAATAGAGCTCGGTCTAGAGTCAGCGGAACTCATTCATAAAGAGTTCATAAAAGGTTTAGGCCAACCACGCAATGTTTGTACGATTATTTCTGCTTCTGTGAGTTCTACCTAATGATAGAAAAATCATGAACAAATAAGTAGGTGCTAATACTACTAATTTTATTTTAACCGTACAGACTAAAAAATGTTTTATTCGGAGATTTGGCAAAGCTCACCAAATTTTTGCCAAACTTCACCTTGCCGTCCGGGTGCCGTTGCCGTCTCTGTGCGCGTGCCTACACGTGTCAATATTCATTCATATCATAGGACTTTCTCTTTTGTTTTTTCCTTCTGAAAAAGGAGTTGGCGAAGCGTCGGTTGCACGTTGGAGCTTCAAACGAGGAGCGCACGCCCATCTCTCCTGAACCCGGCCCACGTGCACCGCAGCTTACCCGCACGCCAACCATCCCCACGGGCTCACGTAGACCGGGCCCAGCCTCCGGCCCACCAAGCCTGCCTCCCCCCACCTCTTTTTGAAGCCCAGAGGCGCCCCGCCCGAAGCCGAGGAGGAGAGGGGAGCAGCGAGATCGCGCGCGCCTCCGAGATCTCCACGAAGGTTGGTGCCAGACCGTTCTGTCTTCCCTCTCCTGATCACGTTTCAATTCTGCTTGCTAGGAGGTAATGCCGAAAATCTCGATCCCGATCTCTCGCTGGTTCCAGATCTGTCGTAGCATGAGGGTGCAGATCTGTGCTGCTTGAGCGTAGAATGCTGCTCTTGGTCGTGACGTGTTGGCTGTTCGGATTCTTGTCGCCGTTCAGCGGTTCAGGCCATTGGCCATCGGATCTCGGCTCCTGCGGTTTCGCGTGCTAATGTTGTTTCGAGTTGCATCGTTAGGAACGTTTTTTTTTTCGCGAGAAATGGAGGGGGCATTATGGTCTGCCTCGAAGATCTGTGTTGGTATAGGTCTGTGATGTTGTTGGCTTGGCGCTGTGTTGAGTCGTAGGTGATCTTCTGGGCGGGTGGTTTGTTCTTGGGTGAGGCGATCGCATTTCTGTTCTCTTTATATAAGTAGACCGTTATTATTTGCATAAGATCTAAATAATTCCGTTGAATGAAATACCAGCGGACCACAATGATGCTATGCACTTAGTCGAGAGCTCAATCTCTGATCTGGTGTTTCTCTGTGCTGAGACTCTCCTTTGTTGGTTTTGATTGCCGCACTTTCTATGTAATGTTGATCACGAAATGCTGACAACCGTTGCTCAATGGCTTCTGCAGTTTGTGGCAACATGGGGCTCACCTTCACGAAGCTCTTCAGCCGCCTCTTCTCCAAGAAAGAGATGAGGATCCTTATGGTTGGTCTCGATGCAGCTGGTAAGACCACCATCCTCTACAAGCTCAAGCTCGGAGAGATCGTGACCACAATCCCTACAATCGGTGAGAATCTATTCTATGCTTTTCAGTTTACATTGTTCTTCTATATATCTTGAGAATGCAGTTATATAGCTTTTATTTATCAACAAGAATATAAGCAATGCTTTCAATTAAGTGAAATTTCTCCCCTTTTTAAAATAGAGAAAGGACATTAGCATATAAATCTAACAATTTGTGAAGCTCTCTTTGAATTAGACCATTACAAGAAATACACTCTGCACTACAATAGTACAACTATATGAATCACGAATGTGCCACTGCTCCTAGGTCCTAATCTGTCTACCTTGTTTTATTGCTGCATGTTTTTTACTTGGCTCGTAGATTTGGTTGACAGTTGTTTGTATCATTATGTTATATTCGTCATGTATCTTTGATGCAAGTTCTTAAAGTTTTTTTTGTGAAATGAACGAGACCACAACACATTATTCTCATAGGAGCAAAGCTGACAAATATTTTGCCTTCTGTTTTGTGACTTCAAGGGTTTAATGTGGAGACTGTTGAATACAAGAACATTAGCTTCACTGTGTGGGATGTTGGGGGTCAGGACAAGGTACATACGAAAATATGATAGTATACAAAGCCTCTCTCTCCTAGTTCCCTTACTGATATAACTTTGCTTCACTAGCTTTTTCTGCGCTGTATCAGAAAGATATTCAAAACACCTGATAAAAAAAATCTAATCGTATTCAGGTCTAAGAGACCTTTAACTCACAACATTTTATTTTGAAACCCCAGATCAGGCCATTGTGGAGGCACTATTTCCAGAACACCCAAGGCCTTATCTTTGTTGTTGATAGCAATGACAGAGATCGTGTTGTTGAGGCAAGGGATGAGCTCCACAGGATGCTGAATGAGGTATATTAACCATGTTCATGTTCATGCCGCTTAATTTTGGAGCGTTCTCATCCAGATATGTTCAGAATGATGCTTTGATCTATTAACTGCTTCTAAAGCAACTATTTGCATCACCAGTGACTTTGAACATGCCAAATGTTGTGTACAATGAATTAAATTAAAGTTTGCTATGTGAGAAATCCTAAGAGTCTAAATAATTGCATGGTATAAATACCGCTGCATGGAATCAATTAATCAAATTTTCTCAGTCTGACCTATGGGAAACAGTAATAAGTTTTGTTGTCAGAATTACCTCTGAAGATTTTTTTTAAAGATTGTCACAGTTGGCTGGTTAATATCTAAGTCTGTAATAACATATAACTGATTTATCAGATGAGTATACATATGAACATGTCGGTATATCTGATATATTTAGGTGTCTGGATTATCTTGAGCTGGAGTTATTGGTCATGGCTAGCTGTAGGGATGCAAAGCGGCAGCCCGCGAGGCCACATATAGGCTTAATTTTGTGGGTTGCCGTTTCAACCCGCAAAAATTAAGCCTATATGTGGGTTCGTGGGCTAGCCCACTTGCATCCCTAGCTAGCTGTAGGTATAATCAACCTGAAATGGCTATTTGTACAGGAAGTATGTATGAAGGCAGCAAATACATGTCTTGAGATTTGTTTTTTTGGAAGCACTGTATTAGTACAACCTGTAGAAAGACCTTCTCCACATGATTAATAAGTTTGACTGTATTTAGGCACTCATTGTTCTGGTTTCAGTGACATTTGGACTAATCTGCATACATAAAACTATCTTACAATAATTGTCTTTTTTGGGATATAAGTTTTGAGCATTCATCCACATGATACTGGCAGGATGAGTTGAGGGATGCTGTCTTGCTCGTTTTTGCTAACAAGCAAGATCTGCCCAATGCAATGAATGCTGCAGAGATCACCGATAAGCTTGGTCTCCATTCCCTGCGCCAACGCCACTGGTAAGATATTTTTGATTTATGTCTCACTTGTCAGACTCTTACACGATCCATTTGTCCCGACAACCATCAAACTTAAACTTGTTTTATGTTTGCATTGTCCATCTTATTCTCTGCATCTTTCATTTTGACTTGTCAGTTTCGTACAACTCTTGGTATTCTTCTGTATAAAACCTTCATAGCTAAATATAGTTGTTTATGTACATTAGTGTATTCTGTGGACCAAGTGTATTTATACTTGCAGTAAAAAAAAATCCTATATAAGTACATATCATAGTAAAACCCTTATAATGTGATTTTTTATTTCTTTGTGACTTGTAGGTATATCCAGAGCACTTGTGCTACCACAGGAGAAGGTTTGTACGAGGGTCTTGACTGGCTCTCCAACAACATTGCAAACAAGGTACTGATTTCCTTTCCATGTGCCATTACTAAACTCCACACACTTGTTTGCTAAAATATTACATATAGTTTAATCAGCATTTCCATGTTTTTGAATGAAATCAGACCTATTTCTCAGTGAATGCATACTGATATCCTTATTCCCATGATCTTGTTACTCAAGTACCCATGTGGCATACTAATATCCTTATTCCCAATGAATGAATGCAGGCCTAATTGGACAATTATGCGTTTTCACGGAGCACATGGCGAGGCATTTTCTGCAGAAACGGAGCCATGGTCATTTTGACCCTGAGACTTGATTCTTGTTAAATTGGAATGTTAAGTATTGTATTTCTTTGGTAGGCTTTTCAGAGAGCTGGTTTGTTATGTTGCGTGATTACTCTCTAAAAACCTGTTCCAATATTAAGACACTGTAATTGGCCATTGGCACTAGTAGATCGTTTACTGAGTAATGCAGTTTATATTGATGTGTCGCAATTGTGCTGTACGATACAACTTTACATTCTTGTTTGTGCGACAAAGTTTCAAGGTTCGTGCGCAAAGATTCTTTACCAATTTCAGAGGAATTGTTCTGGTACGTTGCAATACATTGCTTCTGAATATCCTTGAGAAACACTAAGCAGAAACAATGCACTGTTATTCAGCAAAGCAACACTAAGCAGCACACCGGCGGCCCCGTCCTAGTGTCTAGACTTGCAGCAGCTCCAGGCGTCGCAGGCGCTCCACCTCCCTGCCGATGACTCCGCAGCGCACCATACTGGCCACTGTTCGCCACAGCAGCCGGAGGTCGCCCAACGGTTCGCCGGGCACCATCCGCTTGTACAGGTAGCTTTCGAAGGTCCGGCGCTGCACGTACTCGTCGGCGCACATCTCGACCAACGCCTCGCGCCCGGCGTTCCCGCCGTAGAAGACGCGCTGCAACAGGTCCAGGAAGCGGAACATGAGCAGGTACTCGTCGTCCCAACGCCGCAGGTAGCCGCGCCTGAGCCCGGCCTCCGTCACGGCGCCCGTGTGCGCCCACTCCTCCGCCATGGCCTGCCCGCACAGCCGCCCCGACTTGGCCGCGAAGTAGATGCCCTCGCCGGAGCACCGCGTGACGTACCCGGCCGCGTCGCCGACCAGGGCCACCCGCCCCACGACGCGGCGCGGGCGCGGGTGCTCCGGGATCGGGTGCGCCTCCACCTTGACGACGCGGCCGCCGGCGATCTTGGCTCCCGCGCGCGCCCGGATGCCCGACTGGAGGCGCTTGATCTCCGGCTTGGCGGCCACGGTGCCGGTCCCGACGGCCACGTGGTCGCACTTGGGGAACACCCAGCCGTAGAAGTCCGGGGACACGTCCCCGCCCACGTACATCTCGGCGAGGTCGTCGTAGTACGCCATGGCGGGCTCGGGGAGGCGGATGCGCTCCTGGAACGCGATGGCCGTCGTGTAGTCCCCCGCCCCGACCTCGCGCGCCACGCGGCTGTTGGCGCCGTCCGCGCCCACGATGGCGTCCACCTCCAGCACGCCCCGCTCTGACGACGACGACGACGAGGAGATGTAGTGGACGTGGTAGGGGTCGGCGGGCCCCGCGGGGAGCGAGAGCGAGGTGACGAGGCCCGGGACGAGCTCGGCCCCGGCCTCGGCGGCGCGGCGGCGGAGGAAGGAGTCGAGCACCTCGCGGCGGAGCATGGGGATGTGCGCGCCGGGGGGCAGCGAGCGGGAGAAGTCGGCGGCGAGGTTGGAGGGGGAGAGCACGCGCATCCGGGTGACGCGGCGGTCCACGAGGTCCCGCGGGATGGCGAACTCGTCGAGCATGCAGAGCGGGATGGCCCCGCCGCAGGGTTTGGCGCCCGCGGGGCTGCGCTCGAGGAGGAACGTCTGGACCCCCGCCGAGGCCAGTGCCTCGGCGGCAGACGCGCCCGCTGGGCCGCCCCCTACTACGGCCACGCGCAGCGGGCGGGCTGACGGCGACGAGGAGGTGGTGGTGGTGGTGGCTTTGCACGAGATGATGATGCGCGCTGGGGAGTAGCCGGCGGCGGCCATGGTTGTCGCTGTGGATTCACGAATGGGCGTGGAGTGGACCTTGGAGATTTCCTTCTCCGCGAGGCGAGTGGAGCACTTGTTTAAGGTCTAGAGCTTGGAGTGTAGCAGCGGGCGCGGTGTGGCGCTGCAGTGGCACACCGTGACATTGTCGGAACCAGGGACGAGCCGGCCAGGCGGGATTTTCAAAGCACTACTTGTTGACCGTTGGATCTAAAATGGACACCTGCAGATCGCTTTCCTTTCCTCCCTCTGACTACCGGCCACCCTGAGCGTCCATGTCGAGTGAAAAAAAAAACTCTGTCCTACGGAATTTCAAATGATCGTGCGGTTACAGGGTGTTTGGTTTGTCGATTCATTCCATCCGGCATCGGGTCATGGGTCTTCACGTGTTTAAGTGGATCGAGGAGAAATTACATTAAGTTTCATTTTAATCCACTCCAACATATATATAGATTAAAATCGACTTCAACATATATATAGATTAAAATCAATACATGTGAATCAAACAAGACCTCACTTGATTAAAATCGATACATGTGCATGCAAAGAAGACACGCATCCGCTGAAAATAGAACGGGTTCCTCCGCTTGATGATGAACGCTGCAGTTCCATGCCGGATGAACGAAATGACATTGCTATCTTCGGTATTAGGTCCGGATCATTCCTGATCATCTCACACAGCATAACAAACATGCGCTTAGTAAGAAGGCAGGTACAGCGTCAACTCAAACCTGTAGTATGGAGTAGGGCGTCCACTGTTACAAACACTTGAGCACGTTCTGAAGAGGACTAAACTAAGTAAAGCACGCACAAGGTATTTTCAGAAACAAGCAAAAAAACTAAACAGGAGAAAGCTTCAAAACTCAATGTTACGCTTTAAAGCGCTGGAAAGTCGATAAACATCTGTGTGTTTCTCTTGCCACAGGTTAGGACATTCCAACAGACAACAATACACGAATTTAGACTACTCTGCGAGGTTTTTTCAGCTGCACTGCTCACTCACCTTGAACTGATAGGATTGTAGGCACAGACGCTCGGTCCACATTCTTTTTATCATCACACAGCTCATGATTTCAATGTAACAGATGGCCCATATGACAGATGCAAGTCAGGTAAGCACAATGGCTAATGGAACGTTCAGCTTCCAACCTCATGTGAAGTGCATAGCTTTTTCCTTGCTACCTCCGTCAGTAGCAACAGCGTAATATGTAAACATACTCGTGGTGTCTGAACTTAACTGGATGGCACATAAAGAACGGTACCTCAAAGACAAATCCTTCATGATGCTTGGGAGTTGGTTCCAGTGTTGTCATCCATGGGCATTTCCCTGTAACAAGTATTTTATCACGATTCGCATAGCAGAGACATGGAGGGGAAGGGGAAGGGGGGGGGGGGGGGGGAAGGAGGGAGAGAGTTCACGTACAGTTCTTTTGCTTCAAGTTTAAGCTGATCAATCTGATTCTGCAGGTCAACACAGGCAGCCTGAATAGCTATATTTTTTTGACACAGCTCCTGCCATTCTATTGTCAGCGCATGCAGCTGTCCTCCGTATTTTGCTGATAAAAAAATAAATTATGAGCGGCCTGTCAATTATTATCATGAACAAACTCCCAATAAAGAGATCAATGCTTATAACCTGGTGGAACTTCCTCTCACGATTGACATTTTCTATCCTTTCATTGTATTCTACAGCCATCTTTTGCATCCTGCATATAAGATGGCATATCAATGTCTCAAATCCATATAAGTGTGACACTGATTGGTACTATTTTAAACCTATAAAGCATGTAGAGCGCTTCAGTGGGCATCTAGCTGGCACTATCGCTGACATATCACACATAAGACCAACAAAATATAAGATAGATATATCTTTTTTTGAAAGGAGTAGATATATCATTTTTTGTCGCTTCCAAGAACTGATAGCACAGTCCGTAAACCAAACTAAGGGTGCGTTTGGTGCGTCTCCTCACATATCTCTGATGCCAGAGCTAGAGGTCCAGAAACCAGCTTCGTCCCCGTACGTACAAAATGGCTCGGTTCATCTCCCAAAGGTGTAAAAGTGCCTCTCCTATCCTGGCCGTTTGTGCAGCTCCTCCGGCTCCAGTGCCAAGTTGTCGGTGGAGCCGAAGCCAGCGTGGCACCAAACATGCCCTAAGTTTTAAATAAAAGGCAAAGAAAAAAGAGATACGACTTTTAAGGATCATATGGACATTAACTTACCTAGACAGAACTGATTCCATTGTTTGTTCTGGAGCTTCCAAACCTCTACACCATATTTCAGCATAAGCTCAAGATTCTCTATCTGCAATATTAGCACTGTTTCAAAACATATTTTTCGGAACAAGGACCACCAAATTTCCATTTATCATAAACAGGAAAACAGATGAAAGTTTTGTTCGGCAATAGAGCAACATAATGACTATTCCTTGTATTCACACTTTTACAAGGCATGAAAGTTTCAAGATTTGAACTTGAATACATTTACTAAAACTAACATGCAGGTTTAATGAAAAAAAATAAGGTACTGCAGATTCATAATATTATAATAGGTATTACATAACTATCACTTATCAACCACACATATTACAGAAATGATTGGTCAAATTCAAAATTAGCCTTACAGAAATCATTGAAGAGAGTATTAAAAAACATAGGCCACCGTGACTTGTGGCCCTTTATTAATGGGTTAGAAAAATGCAACCATGATAGAGATACAGTTCATTAACTCAGTATGCACCAGTTTTTTATGCATTTCTTTGGTGGAGAAGCAAGGGCACTATTCTGACTTTGACATGCCAAGATGGTTTGGAGTTCAAAGAACTCACATAATGCTACACAATACTCCAAGTCATTTATGATATTATACATGCTATAAACTTGTAGCTATAGCTGTTACAAAATGTTTTCCTTAGTTTCTACATAGAACAGTTCTACAAATAGGGTCTATATATTAGAATATGAATACATAACCCTTGATGCCCCAAAAGTAATACCCTGACTTACCTTGTAATTTGATGCTGCAATTGGCTCTCAGCATTCGTAGAGCCTGCCTCCAGGCACCAACATCATTCCTCTTGTTCAATGGAGGTGGCTCCAAACCATAGCGAGACATATCTAGCATAAAAGGAGGTTTGCCAGCCCTAACTCGTTCATATTCTTTAGCAAGCATAGGATGATTCTGAAACAAAAATGATAACATACTTTACATTAATTGCATCACACATAGATTTTCAAACAGTCAAAACTTGCAAACATCTTGATTCACATCACGGTTCTGGTTTTGATATGGCACAATAGTTAAAACAAGTATATCTAATATATCTATGGAATTAAAATACATGAAAAAGAAGATAGTACCATAACAAGGTCAAAGTTTAATAGCAGTGCTCACTAAAAAGTACAGAATATTTTCTGTTAAAAACTTTAAAAACAAACTTAGAAAAAAATCTTCCAAGTCATGTTTTAATATTTAATTTCAATTAGAGATGCATAGTTCATCATAATTGGTCGATGTTTGATCCTCAGGCCTCAGTGTCATGACCAGATGAGGTGTAACCTCAAATCCATCAGAAGTAAACATCAATCCATCAAACCAATGAAAGCATAAGCAGGTCCTTTTTCTGAGCATTCTGCCTTATCTGAGCCCGAAGTAAACACCCAGTACAAAAATCCTTGATGTGTACAGGATGTCCATCTGAAGTACAGTAATAAAAGACAGATTACAAGTCTACAAGAACATGATACCCCAGCTTAAAATGCACAGTTACAGAAAGGGTCACAAAACTGTGCTAGATGTGTACCTATTATACAGCCCAATTAAATGGTTCGCAGGTAAAATGTAAAGGAGTTATAAACTAAAACTTCAATTTCATATGCATCAGCTTTAAAGTCTAAAAACAATGCAAAGATACATTTAGCCAACCAAAGTCAATTAATTCACTTAGACCTCCACAAAGTCTCAACAGCGGAAACAAGCATTCATAATTCATCCAGCCAAGTTAGTTCACTGTGACCTCTACAACTGCAAACCCTAGCTCCCGCCAGACCCTCCTTTCAACCCTAAACGCAGTTCGCACCTGCTAGCATCGACGAAGCTGCAACCTGATGATAAGTCCCTAACATCCGCAGAAAAACGCTATAGATTCGAGCTACTTGGCTCCAGTATACATTAGGGGCTTAGAAATTTGTACGACGGTACCTCGAATCCGGCGGTGGGAACAGGGGGCAGGTCCCGGAGGAAGTCTGCGGGCTTCCGCTTCCCTCGGCGCATCTCCTCCTCGACGAGGCGATCGACCTCCCGCTTCACCGCCGCGTCGCCGTAGTCGCCGTCGATGTAGGGCAGCGCGTCAACGGCCTCCGCGTCCGGCACCGCACGCCACGGCCCCGCGCGGGTTGGACGGTGGCGGTGGCTCAAGCATGAGCACCTCTCTCGTCGCCGCCGAGGCCATCGCGTCAGGCTGTAGAGGCGCAGTCGAGAGAGAGGGAAGCTGTCGCGTAGGCCGGCGCGGAGGAGGAAGACGGAGAAGCGGAGGTGGGATGGAGGTGGAAGAACAGCGGCGCGCGTGGGCCGTTTGGAGTTTTGGGCTGAGCCCGGTTCGAAAGGCCCGTGTCTATTGTTTTTTTTCTTCTTTTTTTTCCCCCGAGAGGATGAGGGCCCTATCGACCGCTACAGATAATTTGTTGCTGAAAACCAGAAACTGATGTGAACAGATGAGATCTGCGTCAAATCGTTTCCATCTCCAATTGCCCATTGTACATGTATATTGGTCGCTAAAGCTGAAAGCTCCTCCATTTCCTGAAACAAAAAGGAGAAATCAATTTTTGGCCATCTAGCTATTGTCTAAATTTGTTTTTAGCGATGTAACTATAAAATGAGAAATCTTTTGCCATTAAAATATCAGTACTGAACAAATTTGAGCATCTCCCTGGATTAAATATGTTTTTTATTTTACAAAAATAATAAAATGAGTTTGTATGGTAAAAAATTAAAACTAATTTACTTCATATTAAACCAGAAAATATAAGCCAGTACCTAATTTTTCTAAGGATCACATATGTCTATTGGCACTCTAATGGCATTTTATTTGCTTCTATGCCTATAGTCACGTTTGTTACTTATTATAAAATTATCATTCTACATTATATTGTACCCGATATGGACCACGAGAATTCTAGCTATGAGTAAATAGAAGATATGGAAGACAATACCAATCTTGCGAATGCCATGCTCCACAACATATAGAAAAAAAAATTAGCCATTACAATTAATATGACATCTGTAGCCCTCCGAAAATAATTTGATTAACTTAACTCCAGCATGTTTGGTAGTCCATTTTGAGTATTTGTTCTCTTGTTTGATCTCTCAATTTAATATATTATAACATGATGATTTGATAAATAATCTCCATGACTATATGCAACAAAACACTATGAACAGCTAGAAATAAGATCCAATAACTTCAAATGGAGCATAAATAGAAAGGATATACTTTTAGAAAAATTCTCATAATAGTTAATTCAGAAAATGAATTAATCACGAACTTTTATAAACAAGCTAATTTTATTATTTTCAAAAGATACAGAATCGTCTTTGAAACTAGCTAGATGCCTATTTTTTCCCCTAATATTGTCAGTTCGGTGATAACATATTTCTAATTTTAGAATTGCAATGCTAAAAACGAGAAATAGTTGAATGGTAAACTAGAAACTTTGAGACCATGATTTTAGCCTATTTCCCATAATACAACTAACGACAAACGCATTCATGAATATCATAGGTTGGTTTAACATCATTGTTGTGTATTTATCTTTTTTGAAAACCAGACTTGATGCTTGCAATCAAATATATCTAGAAATGTGAATCATATATTTGGAGCAGTAAACACTAACATTGATGAAGTCTCACTATTAACAAGGTACATCGCCTATATTAAGAAAAAAAATAGCCACATCGATATTCACAAAAGGGAACATGATGTTAAATATGAGATCTTATCCTAAGTATATGTGCCGCCAACAACTAGGATATATTGTTTGGCTATTCGTTGTTCCTTTGTTTGTAAACATATGCTATGCTCTATATGCTAAAAAATATAAATATATTTTGGAGCTTGATCAAGTTTATTTGAAAGGATTATTAACATAAAGTACACAACGAAAATAACAAATATAGTGACGATCATTTGATGATGTAAATATTACTACTTTTTGCATAGTAGGTCAAATTTAAAATAATTTGACTTGAAACAAATATATAAATGTTTATATTTAAAATCAGATGGGAGGACCGAGCGAGTCGCTTGTTTGATCAGCATCACGAGTAAGCATCTCCATTATCTTTATAAACACACATATACTCCGTATGTTCTATCGGTCGAGTCTCTCTCGAAAGCGTTCACATGACACATAAACGTGGTTGAGTTTCAGTGGTTATGTTCATTAGTACTACTTCAACACTTTTTTTCAGCAAACCAACATAAGCTAAATTTCAGCGAAATGAACCGCTCATAATGAGTGTACCGTGTGTTTGTTGTTGTTGAAAAAAAATGAGGCGACATCCTCCCTTGACTTGTTCCGCGCTGAAAATCTCTTGATCCCCTCGCAAAAAAGAAATGGAAAATATCTTTGGTATTGCTGGGGGACACACATGGACATCAGTAGTTGATGCATACCCAACCACGTCCACATAACCCTGGCCCCCGGTGCACGTCCAAGAAGACGAGACGACGGTCGCCGCGCGGCAGCATCCACAGCCCCGCGTGAGCGGTGACACCTGACGCGCCAACAGACCACCACCGCATTGGCACGGCGGCACCAGCACTCATCAGCCTCCACCTCCACCTCCACCTCCACGCGCCGGGGCGGCGACCTCCCACCTCTCCTCGCACGCCGACGCCGAGAACCTCTTTGTTTGTTTTGTTTTCCAAGTCCACGGTCCACGCCCTTTTCCACGATTCCTCCTTTCCACCGCCCGGCCGCCCCAGGCCCCAGCCCGCGCAGTCGCCTTCGCCTCGGCCTCCCCTGTCCCACCCCGGTCCACACTTCCTCCACTCCCAACCCCACCAGACCCTCCCTCAACTGCTGCATTTTCCATTTCCGTCGATACCGGAGTCGCCACTCCCAACCCCACCAGACCCTCCCTCAACTGCTGCATTTTCCATTTCCGTCGATACCGGAGTCGCCACTCCCACCCACGAACGCGGGCGGCGGAGCGGGAACGAGCCAGGTCCGTGCCTCTGCCTCTGCCTCTTCCCTTCCTTCCTTCCTTCCTTCGTGCCGCCTCGCAGTTCTCGGGGCGATCGTGGTTCGGCCGCGGCGAATGTCCGGCGGCTATCGGGTTGGGGTCTGGGCGCCGTGTTTGACGGGCGAGATTAGATTCCTGCTCCTAGCTGCTTCACTTTGTTCCTTGGCAGATCGCTTGCCTTAGGCTCTTCTCTTCGTGGATGCGAGATCGGGTGGGACTTCGATCCTTCCCTCCTCCAGCTCCCGGAAGATCGGAGCTGCCAGTACCGCGCTGCGTTGAACTAACTTGATCTCGACCTGGCGGTGTGAGAAGCGCTTCCAGATCCAATCCTGCCTTGTGCGAGGGCTAACAACAGCTTGTTGATATGGTCGCATCGTGATGACTGCTGCTCTGTCAGTCCACTCCCATACGTCATGATGACTGGAATTTAGTGTGGCCTGCTGGCCTGCCCTATTTAATGACCTCCCCCCTCCTTTTCGGAGATTAATTTGATGTTTGATGGTCCAACCTTGGCATTGAATCGATCATCAGCTGGAATCTGCTATCTGTAGTATTTATTATGCCTAGATTGCTATTTTTGTTTCGTTTGCACAGAGGCCATGACCGGTATGCCTGTTCATATGACCTTTATTTATACTATGACATTCATAAGGCTCAGTCTTGTTCGCTTGAACTTATCAGCCCAGTTTATCAACTATGGTACAATGTTTTTCCTTCACAACAAAATAGCTAAAAACAGCATTAGCCGGCTTATCAGCCGCAGAAACGATCATTGCAACAGAAGTTTTTCGTGCTCCCAAACTCCCTGACACAACGAAGAAGTGTTATTCCAGAGACTGCAGACAACCAGTTTTATGTTCAATTGCAGAATTTCAGTCTCTTTATATATATGTGTTTGCATTTGTGATGCTAAAATGATCTGCATAGATCATTTTGGGAAAAATCACACCTTGGTAATTTTCGAAGTCTGAAATATATAATTTGGTACGATTCAATATCCAAAGTTGTGTTTTAGGCAATGTGTCTATGTCCATTGTTCAAACTACTGCTTCTTCTGATTGGATGGATTAATTTAACTGGTAACTGTTGGACATAAAAGCCGAACTCTTGTTAGCCTCGTGTATTTACCTGAATATTTGCTGCACCGCCCATTGACATTGACTTATGCATGCTCATTCTTTTTCTAATAGCATTTATGCACGGGTTGCAGCTATCTAGTGGAGCTGTCTCCTTCAAGGTACTGTAATGTCCTTTCTATTCAAGTCTAGCAATGGTGGTACCACTGAAAACACCATACCCTAGAAGAACAGCAAGAAAAAGTAAGATCAACCTTGCCTAGACATCTCTGCTAGATTTTAGTTAAGTACTTTGTAGGAAGTCCTAACTTGATGCTCTGTGACTCTGTGAGCAGATAAATGAACTACGCAAGGAGCTTGGTGAACACTCATCAGCAGCCATTCAAGACTTCCTTTCAGATGCCTCGTTAGCGAGATTTCTTCGAGCAAGGAACTGGAATGTGCAGAAAGCTAGTAAAATGATGAAAGCAGCTGTGAAGTGGCGGCTTGCATTCGAACCTGAAAACATCTGTTGGGTATGCTGGTTTTAACTAAAGATAACATGATTACAGGCAGTACATAGATCAATACATTCAAACTTTAGTGAGTAGTAGCCAAGCTGGAGCTCCTTGTAGCTCAGTTGGTAGATCCTCTGGTTCCCTAAAAGGTACAGCATTCCCCTCTGCTAGGGAATAGCTATGGGAACACCTTCTCCTTGTGGTTCTTTTTTCCCGAATGCTCTGTGCCTTCTACCTACAATCTATCTGAAAATTCAGTATAGGAGGAATAAGCAGGATAATAATCTAAGGTTATTGTTTTAATTCATTGGGGGCAAACATCTTGTAGCTTAAAATTTGCATGTATTTGTTTTTACAAAGTATGCCATATTTTGCGGATAAACATCATATAATTAGCTTGTTTCATCCTTTCACCTCCTTCAGGATGATATTGCAGAGGAAGCAGAGACTGGAAAGATATATAGGGCAGACTATAAGGATAAACATGGCAGAACTGTTCTTGTATTGAGGCCTGGTTTAGAGGTTAGTTTAGATACTGGAGATTAAATTTCTGGATTTTTTTTAATGTCTTCCTCGAAATAAGGTGACATCTTCAGATTATTGAGATTTTTGTTCGTCTTGCAGAGGTGTTTTGTATGGTTCTGCAGTAGATATACCTGTCATCTAATATGCTTGGAGATTAGAATTTAATCATATGATCTAGTTAGATAGAACATCTTGCATAGTGCTAACCCTGCCAATATGAGTATATTTAACAGCGAATGTGAAACACATGATCAATCGACCTTTATGATGCAAAATTTTAAAATCAAACTATTAGGAGAAACAAAAAGGTGAATTTCAAGCTATGCATTAAATGCCTTCAGTACCTTCTCTCTATTTTCCCTTAGTTACCTTGACAATCTTTTTTTTGAATATCTTTTGGATTTCCTAATACCAAATTACCAATGCAGTATGAACTACTGAATTTGTATGGTGTTAGTTTACTTTTAGGATTATTACATATGTAAGGTGTTTGATATTGATTTGATGAACCAATACGTTGCCGTCTATGCTTCAAAAGCTTGTTGATCAAATGTGGAACATCTATATTTTTAAAAAACTTGTATGTTTGGTCTTTTTGAAATGTGGCAGAACACTACTTCAGCAACAGGACAGATCAAATATCTAGTCTACTCTCTGGAGAAAGCAATTATGAACCTGACGGAAGATCAAGAAAAGATGGTATGGCTGACAGATTTCCAGAGCTGGACATTGGGAAGCACACCACTGAAGGTGACCCGTGAGACTGTCAATGTCTTGCAAGACTGTTATCCTGAGAGGTTGGGGCTTGCAATCCTTTACAACCCTCCTAGGATATTTGAATCATTCTGGAAGGTGACCACTACCTACTTTCTTCTGTTCACTTAAGAACCAGCATTTCTTCTGTTTTCTGCCATTCTCACAGGTGCATCGGTATGGGAGTGATTGCTTCCAGTCTACCATGATGTTGCTATAAACAGACTCATACTAATGGGATTCAGTCAACTATTTATTGCGCTTCCATTCTTGTTTGTCAAATAATTAGATTTGGTAATATCATTCATTCATTCTTTAATGAATTTTAACTATTAAAATTTAAATGTCATGATCCTCTTCATCTGTGTTCCATGATGTGTTGTACGCTCTACTGTTACCTACACCGGTACCCAAATCATGGAAATTAAACTATATAAAACGCAACAAATGCTCACTGAAAATGCACTGTATGGATTCATGTTGTGGATAAGGCAGCAATATCCAATCCTTGTGTCCTTCGTCATTATACCATTTTGCACTGCTGTCATCCCTTTTCCACTTAGCTACATAAGTTATTCCATTGATTGAAACAGCAACCAGTCTAACCATAATTAAACTGGCAGATAGTGAAGCCGTTCCTGGATCATGAGACCCGCAAGAAGGTCAAGTTTGTGTACTCCAACGACAAGGAAAGCCAGAAGATAATGGCAGAAGTCTTTGACATGGAGGAGCTTGACTCGGCATTCGGGGGAAAGAACCCCGCTACATTTGAGTACAACAGCTACGCAGAGCGAATGCAGGAGGACGACAAGAGGATGGGATCCTTGCACGGTTCAGCTAATAGGTTGCGTGATGATGCTGAGAAGGAGGCTATCGGCGCAGACTCGGACGCCTCAAGCGAGGCCTCCTTCTACAGTGGAACTGACTCTCCGAAACATGAGGACGGTGAACATAGCATGGCAAAGAAGAACGGCTTAGCTTAACTGCTTCGATTGCTCAAACTGAGGGAGCTGAGGAATGGAATAGGTAAACATACAGTTATATCTAGCTTCAACGATTGTCAAGACCGATGGCGATGACAGATTACAAGTCGGTTAGATCACCTTGTCGGATCTAGGCGGAATGTGTATTTGCTGCTCATGATATTATAGAGTATATGTATATGTATGCTAATTTGGAACATCAACGATTAAATGGTGATGCTCTATATATCTTTGGAATAAGTTCAACTTCGTGGCACATGTTTGGTTATTCGTTGACGTCGCAGGAGCCCATTGTATGTTCCACTTGAACCATTGTATTTTGGAAATTGAAATGTACCAGCCAACTACCGTATTTTCTCTCGAAAAACAGAAGGTTGTTCCAAAAAGTTAGTTTTGGTCTGCAAAGCTGAGTCTTCAACCATCATGAATAAAACATAAGCCCAAGAGGTACCACTGATTAAAACATGATGATACTATTTTTTTTTTTTGGCAAAGTTGGTATATGTTTGATACCAAATTTTGGTAGTGAATTTAATTTATAATTTTTTAACTTTGTGGTTAGGATTTTAAAAAGCTTCTTGCATAATTGATGTTGCTTTGGCTGCGCACCAAACATAACAATGTTGCATATTTGCTTCATGCATTTATATGTCCTACAATCTAGAAACGCATGAGCGTAGCTGAGAACACGGTAAATTTTTCACGGGTACATTGAGGCTTCCTATGTACCCTTGCAACATGAATCACGAATAAATAAATAAATAAATATATATATATATATATATATATATATATATATGAGAAGAACCAAATGGTTGTCATGTGTGGATTTATACGCATTAAGTCAAGTCCAACTTCATAGATCTTGACCGACAATCACTCAAATTATATACGTATTTTGTACATAACAAAAGTCTTATAAGTATGTTTCTTTCTACGTATCTTTTAATACAAACTATTTTCCCCTTCCGTCTTAAAATAAGTGCTCATCTCGCCCTTTGAGCAGCTTACCAATCGACTGATTTATATATAAAAAATATTATTAGCAATTATATTTCTAAATAGGTTTACTTGTGGCTTGCACACATTTAACACGTACGCATACTTACCTCTACGAAGACGTACACAAACTCAACCTAGCACCTTCGAAAGACTGCCAGAACATCTCGATATTGATAAAATCACCACAGGCGTCTCGTTGTTTATATGAGCGTCGCCTACCACTGAAAGCATAAATAATGTTAGATTCTAGAATAAATCCAAAAAAAATGTGAATACTCGTGTCGATTGGAAGATTTTGAATCAAAGTGGACAGGTTCCACCATAAGAAACATAACCTTTGTGTTGATATAGGTGTTGTTCGTTTTACTGAAATTTAGCTTATGTTAAAGGCTTATGATAATTTGTTGTGGGAGGAAAACACTCTTTGTTCGCTAAAAGGTACTACTAAAGTAGTGCTGATGAATAGGACATAATTAAATATTTTTTAGGCCTAAGAGTGCATATTAGTATTTATGAAATCTATTCGGTATCATAAATATTAGTAATTTTCGTATATATTTGATCAAAGTTTGATTTGACCCTTCAAAGTGTCGTGATAAGTATTTATTTTAGGCCTAAGAGTATACTTCCTCCATCTCAAATTATAAGACGTTTGACTTTTTTTGACACCAAGTTTAACCACTTGTTTTATTCAAAAATTTGTATAAAATATCATTTCTTTTGTCGTAACTTGTTTTATTAATAAAAGTTCTTCAAGAATGATTTAAATTTGACTATGTTTGCATAATTTTTTTAAATAAAACGAGTGGTTAACCTTAGGATCAAAAGAGTCAAACGTCTTTATAATTTGGAATGGAAAAAGTATATACTATCATGGGTTAAGTCCACTTTAGGACCTCCAACTATCACAAAAGTCCAGATTTCAACCTTGAACTTCAAAACCGAATAACATTGGCTCTCTAACTCTTGAAAAAGTTCACTTTTCAACCTTGGGCGATTTTGCAGGCTATTTCGGGGCGTGAACAGTAACTTTTGACATTTTTCCATAGTACTGATATTTGTTTATTTCATAACTAATTATTGGTGCATGTTAAATTCATGAAAATTTTTGTGTAGCCTATTCATGATGTTCTCTACCTAGAAAAAATATGAAACCTAGAAAATAAATAGTTTTTGCATGTTTTAAAATTACCTCTTTTAATTAATAAATGCAACTTCTATGATTTTTTAGGCCAAAATAAATATCCAAAAATTATGAAAATTGATTTGTAGTTGTTTTATGATGATATCAACCTTTACAAAAAGTTTAAGATGAATTTGAAATGTTTAAATAAATTCTTATTTCACGTTTAATTAATTATTTAATTAAGAAAAGGGGATTAGGATTAGTCGAAGCTGATGAAGACATTGACTCATTGCAGTTGTGTTCACAGCTGCTTAATACACATCTGATGGCACCGGGGCACCTCCCTGTCACTTGTGCCTGAAAAAACCTTGAAGCTATCATGGCCTCAACTGCAAATAGCAACAGTGTGCAGCTCCTCCCCTTGCTCCTCTCATTTCCCCTTCCTTTCTCCTACCCATATCCTTAGATGCCCAGAGAACTAACAACAATTCTACACAAGTAGACGACTCATTACCACCCCGCAATTCTCCATCAGCTTCGACTAATCCTAATCCCCTTTTCTTAATTAAATAAAACATGAAATAAGAATTTATTTAAGGCCTCGTTTGGAACAAGGGAGAAACGTAGGAATTTTGCGGGAATAGGAATTGTAGGAAAGGAAGAGAGATTTGCCGTTTGGAATGAAGGAATATAACTTGTCGTTCCAGAGGAAAGGACTGCGTACATAGCCAAAACACGGGAACCAGAAAATCCACTTCGACTCGAGGGAACGGAGGGAACATATCTGCGCTCGCTTTCTCGACTCTCCCGCACCACTACCTTTCTCCCTCCCGCCACTGCCTTCCTCCCTCCACTGCCTTTCTCCCTCCCGACATGGCCTAATCCCTAGCCACACAGGAGCTCGCCGACGCGCTCACCGCCCTCCAGCTCGGACACATGACGTATCCACGACTTCAAAGTGCACCTGGGAGAAAAGACAACTCCACCTCTTCTGTCTACAGCACCAGGACAAGGTCTTGGCGTTCCCCAATCTGGAGGGGATGGCGTCATCTCACAAGAAAAAGGTAACCAATTTGATAACTGAGTAATCCCTTGCTGAAATTTCTTCCGTGCTTTGTTATAGCCTGATTGAAATCTTGTTCGTAGGTGGATTTGTAGATTAGATCTGAAAAATACTAATTTATTTTATTTTTCCCCTAATTCAAGATTGCATCTGCTAGTTTAGTAATTTGAATGCATAGTTAAACTCCTGAAGTTTATTCTAGATTAGATCTGAAAAATACTAATTTATTTTATTTTCCCCCAATTCAAGATTGCATCTGCTAGTTTAGTAATTCGAATGCATAGTTAAACTCCTGAAGTTTATTTATCATACAAGACATCGCCTTTCCTTCTTTGTATTATTTTTAGTCTGTGGCATTCATATTTCCCAATATTATTTTGATACTGAAAATCTGTGTATCTAAAATTATGCTAGGCACCCCAAGAACTGTTGGTAGAGCAAACTGGAACCATCGGAGGATCCTTTATCTTATTGGACTTTTAAAACAACACGATTTACCAAGATTTCGGACAAACAATGCATGGGGCAAGGACGCATGGACTAGTATGGTCAGTCAGTTCAATTCAAAATTTTCTTTAGCATTCAGCGTGGCTCAAGTAAAACAAAAGGAGCAAGATTTGAAGGAGTTTCGAGTTGTAAAGGATTTGCAAGAAGAAAGTGGTTTTGGATGAGATTCTAGTAGAATGATGGTGACTGCACCAGAAAGTGTTTGGAGGGGATTGGGGGAACGTCGAAACAAAGACACTCTTCTTAGATGGCGAGATAAATCATTTCCATACTTTGATGATCTGTATGCTTTATATGATGGTGAGTTTCAGTTCATGGATCTAACTGCCTATATTTTCATTAAATATTGTTGCACCTATGCTTAAAAATAATATGTACATATTTTGTATAGGTCGTTATGCTGAAGGAAGGAGTTGTCATGGAATGGATCATTATGCAAATAAGAGAAAACAATGTTCAGATGTTCCTGCATCACATTCACCTCCACGCCACGTTCCTGATACCACATCAACCTTGCATTTTGATGTTGAGGGGCAAAGAGATGATACTAATTGGTTTGGAAATGATGAATTTAGTCCTTTCCCAAATCTAGTTAATGACTCTAGTTTTAGTGCCTCCCAAGAAGGAACCCAGCCACAAGATTCTTTAAATCTGGAGACACTTGCCCCAGAGCAGTTTTCAGAAACTCAACGTCACACTTCCCGACCATCTAGTTCAACTGCAGAGATGTCTTTTGTATATACTAATGATACTGCAGGACTCATACTAGCGGTGTCTCTGTAGTGTATTGAACTAGTAATCACATGCCTTTTGGACCAGTAATCACATATGTCATTGGAACTTCTCTATCGCTGACTTGTTCTTCTTGAAATGTAATCGTCCCACATCCTATTTGCTATTTCATCTCTCATATCATTACCAGCTTGGCGTAAACTGTTAAAGCCTGACACATCATTACTATATTGGTTGTCTCCTGCTGGTATAGCTTGCATGTTACTTTGATTGATATCTTCGGTGGCACCATGCTCCAATGACATATCTCCATTGTATAGTCGTATAAAATTATGAGTTACACAACAAGCTACAGATATATCAACCTGTATGTCAATATCATACAAACTTTAGATCAAAGTCACATGCGACCATCATGTTTTGTGATAGACCTTGTTTTCTATTTCTATATGGCTCTTGTTGCCCGAGAGGAATAGTCATAGGAATGTGAGTGCCATCAATAGAACCAAGACAATTCTGCATGTATTTGTATGCTTATTATTAATACTAAAACCATAAGTAAAATTAATTTTGCCTTGATATACCAATAAAAAAATACATTACCTGGAAGTATGGAGCAAATTTAGGTTGCCTTAAGATCCGATGTTGGTGCAGAGAAGGTAGTAGTATGTAGTTGCATGTGAGTTGTGTAATTGCGTTGAGCACTGATCTGAAGTGGCGGCTAATTGTTTCTCCGCTATGTTGGAATACATCTTGCAATGTTCGTTTGGTTGCATTTTTTGATATGGCATAAAGGAATATGCCTAACTGCTCTTCCACATATAGATACCTTGAATCAACAAGAAGGTTATTTTCACGCAATCTTTGAACAAGGGTTTGAAAAATATCTCTTTCCATATGGAACCGCCTTCTGCATAAGGCCTCATGACCTGTTAGAGTTTCATGAATAAATGTGGGTCCATTTCGGATAGAATCGTGTATTACATTCTTTTCCGATGATTGGGATGAGGTTCCTTCTTCTAGTGTTGGGTGGATGAGGAAAATGAATTCATCTTCATTTTGTAATCGTCGGCGATAGTTTGGATCCATAGAAAGAAAAGCACCTTCTATCACTACAAGGGATGAGAGATGTGCAACTATGCTAAGTGTAAAGAATGAACACATATGTGTGCCTGTGTGTGTCTTGCTAGTCTGGATGGGAGGTGCAACTCTCCAAGGTATGTAACATCATGTTTATATAGCGACGAGAAGCAAGCAACGACTAGAATGCATGAGCAGTTTCAAACCAGGCAAGCGCAACGGCTACTGGTTGCAATGCACGAACAGTATCAAACCAGGAAACAGAGCAAAGCAACGACTACTACTGTATACCAACGGCTCTTTGTTCATTGAAAAATGTAAAGATTCAAATTTATTTCCTGCAATCCAAACGCTCCAATTTTTCATTCCTATGGTTTCTAATCCTGTAGTTTTCTGCTTTTCACTTTCCTCTATTCCTACGTTTCCTTTCATTCCTCTGTTTTGCTTTCCTTTGTTCCAAACGGGGCCTAAACATAGGGATTAATCCTAATCCCCTTTTCTTAATTCAATAATTAATTAAACATGAAATAAGAATTTATTTAAACATTTCAAATTCATGCTAAACTTTTTGTACATATTGATATCATCATAAAACAACTACAAATCAATTTTCATAATTTTTGGATATTTATTTTGGCCTACAAAAAATCATAGAAGTTGCATTTATTAATTAAAAGAGGTAATTTTAAAACATGCAAAAACTATTCATTTTCTAGTCGCGACGCATGGGGGGTGGCGGGTGGGCCCCGGCCGGCTAGTCGTGACTAGATCATCGTCCACTTGGATCACCCTCTCGTCCATACGCGAAAACCCTCCACCGGCAGGACCCTAGGAGGTGGCCAGTCCATCCAGCCGACGAATTGAAGCAGCAGCACGCACAAGCGCCATGGTTCTGGGATTCGAATAAAAAAAAAGAAGAAAAAAAAATCGGCCATCACCGAAATGGAGGAATCTTAGAAAATTCGGAAATTTTGGACTGAGATTCACTTATTTTGACCCATCAAAATATTCTGATCAGCCGGCTAATATGTTTAATAGGCATGCATATGAAATGATTGAATTGTAGCTCTGAAGGCTTGCACTTCTACATTGGAATAACAACTTAAGGCACGTTTGAGCTATACACTTATCAAAAAAAAAAATTAAATTCTACTGAATTTTTTTTAACCGGTATGTTATTGTCTTGGACCTCACCGGCATGGGTGAATTTCACCGAAATTCGGTTATTTCCGGGCAAATCCTAGAACCATGAAGCGCTTCAGAAGCTTTCTTCAGCGGATCGCGCGACCACGCACAGAGCCACAGCCGACGGCGATGGCGATGGAAGGAGAAAGCACATGGCCAACCGATGCCCATCCCGTGCTGCCTCGGAAGGAACAGCGACCGATCCAGCGCCGCAACTCGCTCATGCTATAGAACAAGCAGAGGCGATCCAATCTGTCCGTGTCGTCGCGCGTGCCAGGATTCTGATCTGGCTTCGTTGACCGGCGCCCTGTGGCTGCGGCGCGGCCACGTCGTGCACGCACGCAGGGGGCCGGCTCTTGCATTGCCCTCGAGACTCCAGAAGTCCAGAGCTTCTTCTCAGTCGTCCACTGTACCTGGTGTCTTGTTCCGGAACTGCAGGAGGATGCGTATACGTTGCTAGGGCTGCATACGGGGCCATACCATATCATACCCGACAGTACGTAGTAGTATGCACAGTACAATCGAATACACTACACGCCTCGTGATGAGCCATGACACTTGGTCATCTCATTTCTCCACCTGTTGTGCTGTCCTTGACGTGATTGACGGCATTTCTTTGGGGCAAAATGCAGTGCTCTTTCGTTTACCATTATCAGACCGATCCGACGTGCGTGGCCTTTTAAAATCTTTGAACAATGTAAGGAGTACTCACTCCTTTCTTCAACAGATGATGTTAGACAAGTCTCACTGAACAGTTTCGTTACACTGTTTCCAAGACTGTCATGTCATTTAAAATGAAATAAACCTTAAATGAAATGCTCACTCTCAATATAAAGTTTTATTCCCCAGAGTTTCATGACATTCAATTTTATGACTCATAGAGAGTTGGTAATTGTGTCAAGAGAGTTTCATCAAACTCATTTCCCCCTCTCTCTCTTCATTAAAACATTGTTGTATCAACAAAAGTGCACATGTAACAGGCTATTAAACGCAAATGAAACTCCCATTGAGACTGACCTTATGAATATGTGCAGGTTAATTTATTATGAAAATATACTCAATGATCTATCTAATGATACTATTTATGTATTATAAATATTATTATTCTTTTATATATACTTGATTAACGTTTAAATAAGATGACTTCTCGAGAAACGAGAATTGGTTCTATTTTGGAATAAAGGGAGTTATTGACAACGTATTTCGGCATGTGTCAAATGAGCTAAGACTTGCATTGATCGGTAGCTGTTTTCTATCGGCATTAGTAGGTTATCGGTTAACGTTGCCGATGAGAATGAATTCTGCAAATGAAGTTTGTTGCCGATAGAAGCTGGACAACAGCAGTGGTTGCCGATAAGATTATTGCCGATGAGAGTTGGACGATTCTTGCCGATAAAGATTAATTGATGAAGACAAGTTATCAGAAGCGCAAGGTTGCCGATGAGGAAGTACTACCGATGCCGATGGGCACAGGGTAACGTGGCGGTTGACGTCAGCAAGAGATTGCCAATGGTAATAGAAGGAAGTTGCGGATTGAAGAGTCTGCCGATGGAAAGTTTCATCGAAGAGAGGACATAAGGAAACTGGTGATTTTATGCCAGTATTGCTATAGAAGTTTGAGTCTGACTCTTGTGCGAGTCGTTTGTTTCCTTTAAAATAGAGGTGTCTGTTTAGGAAAATAATATTTGGGTCCGACTCTTGCGCGAGTTAGTTATTTCCTTTGAAGTAGGAGTTTGTTTTGGAAAGGTATGAGTCGTGTCTATTTACAACTCCTATTGTTGGAGTATAAATATGTACCTAGGGGTCGTGAGAAAATCAATCAATATATCAAACAAATCAATTACTTTTTATCTTATTTACTGCAATTTACCCTTTTATTGCATTAGTCTTAGTTTATCTACGAGTTCTTCAAGCTTCGACGGGCTGCATCTCCTTGATCTCCGTCAACCCTTGCAAGTTCTGCGTGGGAGTAATCTGAGCTTTGACATCTGGGCGCATCGCCGTTGTCTCGTTCAGCTCTGCTCTAGTTATCCTGATAAAGTCTGAGTCTTGACATCCAGGCGCATCGCCGTTGTCTTGTTCAGATTTTGTTCTAGTTATTGTCCTTGTCGATTAACTGGTCAAATCGACTGGCACACCCTCGGAAATCGAATTTGGGTAATAGCCCGAGGCGTTCGCAGATCCTGACGCTTTTTGTGTCAACACTTCTTTTGGCACACCTGGTGGGACCAATTCTACATCTATCATGGGTTATAACTCCGACGTTAACCAGAGGAACGTCATTGAAGTCTCCGAGGCCGATCTGAAAGATGATCAAAGGCTGGCTATGGAGCGGGCTATGGAGGAGTACAAACAGTTGTATCTGAAGTCCTTCAGCCTAAGCAGGAGCGACGAAGCCATCCAAAAGCAAGATCCGTCGTTACCACGGCAGGTCACGTATGATGCCAATCCTGGTAAGTTGCAAGAGATGGTTAATTCTGCCTTAAATCAAGCGTTAATTAACCACTCTAGCATGTTGTCCAATACTGTGTACAATGCTGTCATGCAATCTTTCAAAGAAGGACAAGCACCTCAATATGTTGGTCCAGCATATCATCAACCTGGATCGACATCTATAAACCCATCGACAGCCCCAATGGCGTCTTCTACTCCCGTGGATACGTCTGCCGATGTGGCTACACCACCAAAGCCAAGTTCTGAAAGCGTCACCAAGCTTAGTGCAGACCCGGTGGTATCGGCAATGACAGGACCTGCTGTCCAGAATCCAACTCCCGTCAATTGGTGGGGATACGGTATGCCTTCGAATCCATCTGATGTTTCCAATCTGGTGCAGGGAGACAATTCAGCTTGGAAGGGCTCCATGGCATCGGTAATGCAATCACAGCTGACGATTCCTATGATGCATTACTCTACGTCTTCTCCAACAGTACAAATGCCATCAGAAGATCTCAAGGTGGTGATTCCTAAAGTACCTCTGATGCCACCATCGGCAAATTCTCTGTCGATGCAACATAATATAGCAACTGGAAGCCAACCTATGGTGGTAAACCCTCAAGCCGGAGTACTAGCACATCAAGGTAACCAATTTGTTAATTACTCTAAGGTGCAGGAACAACAGGTGCCAGTCAGCTATCAGCCATCGGTAAGTCACATGCCGATGATTTATAATCCTGGATGGACTAGTCAGCCGCCGGTTCAACAGCCTGGCGTACTAATGTATAAGTATGAAAGTCTAGCAAACACTCATAGTGGACCATCGGTACAGCAACTGATGAATATGATGACTCAACATAATCCATTGAGTGTGCAAAATTATCCATCGATAAGTCAGCCGATGCATAATGTCCAAATGACTGGTGTTATCCATGACAATTACTCCGCAACATCTTCAACCAAGACCTGAAGGGGCGCATCTGCCGACTCCACTAGTCAACAACCAGCCAATGAGTCGGCAAGATCAGGATGCATATTGGACCGATAAGATTGCCGAAGTGATGAAAGAACAATTCGACATTAAACCCAAGGTTAATACATATTCTTATCGGATACCATATCCTCTGTCGTATAACTTAATTTCTCTCCCAAATCGGTACAAGGTACCTGATTTTACCAAATTCTCTGGCCAAGATGACACGTCAACAATGGAGCACATCAACCGCTTCATTATCCAGTGTGGAGAGGCTGCCAGCAGAGAAGAGTTGAGGGTGAGATTGTTCTCATCATCGTTGTCTGGATTGGCATTCACGTGGTTTATATCATTGCCTCCAAACTCTGTAATCACATGGGCCGATCTAGAGAGGCAGTTTCATAAATATTTCTTTGTTGGCATATATGAGAAGAAGATTACCGATTTGGTTAAGTTGAGGCAACGTAATGATGAATCGGTGGAAAATTTTGTTCAGAGGCTGCGAGACGTGAAGAACAAGTGCTACATCTTGGTGCTTGATGATCGGCAATTGGCAGATTTGGCCTTCCAAGGATTGCTGTCGCACATCAAAGATAAGTATGTGTCTCAAGAGTTTGAAAGTCTAAGTCATCTGGTGCAAAGGATTTCCGATCAAGATGTCAAAACCTTTGAGCCTAGAAAAACTTGGAATAAAAAGGTGACCTTCATTGGGCAAGAAGAGAATTCTGGGTCAAATGAAGAGCTGAGCATCGGTGTGGCCGAATGGGTGAAGGATAAGAAATCTGTGTCTTGTCCGTTTGGCCAGAAGGAAGCTGAAAGATTCACCTTTGATATCACCAAGGCCGATAGGATGTTTGACTTGTTACTTCAAGAGGGGCGGATCAAGTTGGCGCCTAACCAAGTAATTCCATCGGCCGAAAAACTCAAAAGGATCAGGTATTGCAAGTGACATAATGTGACTTCGCACAGTACCAATGACTGTAAAGTATTCAGGCAGCAGTTGCAGTCAGAAATTGAATCTGGATGAATCAAATTTGAAAATTCCAAAGTCTAGAAACCGATGAAGATTGATCAGCACCCGTTTCCAAATAATATGGTGGAAACTAGTGGAAAAACTAAAGTGCTGACATCGGAAGCTGCCAGGAAAAATGCATCGGTAGATCCTGACTATCAAGTAGCTGAGCGGGATGAGAGGAAGTTTGCCGATGACAGAAAGGGCAAGAAAGTTGTCGATGAAGGTAGCAATGCCAACGGGGCTCCTGGTGTTATAATCACGCATAAGCAGCCAAGGCGAGAGTATCGGCAATCGCGAGAGGAGCAACGTCGGCAAGAAGAAGAAGAGCACCAAGAGTGCCTTCGGCATAAGGACGACTAGAAGTGTCCCTTCTTCGTCCACTGCTGGGAAGAAGGCATTAAGCTACCTACTGCCGATAATTGTCCTGAATGCAATGGATACTATCCTACCGATCGGACAGAAAAGAAGCCTTGCTTTGATGATCGGACATCCAGGTATGCTAGGCCGCTCAGAGAAAAGAAATCGGCATATGACCGACTGGGGGGCAAGCTCAGTGCGCATAAAAGACTTGGCAGGCGTGTTGATCAAGAGGAGCTTGAGGAGATGGCCAATGCAAGAGTGTCTGATGAAGAAATATTCTCCAGAGATCCAAACATCAGGAGTGGTGCCGATGTAAGCAATGATAAGCAGCACCATCCTGTTTGGAAAACCAAGCTTCCTCAATGGTGCCCTAAGGGTCTAACAAATACTCAGAAAAGAAGAATCCAGCGCGAACGCCAAAGTGACTTATACGAAAGTGAAAATACTTCAAGGGAAAAGCAGTGGAGGCCAAAGCGTAAGGATAGGGAACCATCGGCAGAAATCAATATGGTCGTCATATTGCCGATGGAGTTCATGGCACCTGTCAGTGACGAAGAAGAGGCTGCAGAAATGGCGCAATTGGTCTTGGATCCGATGGCAGCTGTCTTTGAGAAACCTGCCGATGATGAAAGGCAGCACCTGAGGGCTCTGTTCGTTAAGGGCAAAGTAGATGGACAGCCTGTAACGAAAATGCTGGTGGATGGCGGAGCGTCAATAAACATAATGCCATATGTCATGTTCAGGAAGCTTGGAAAAGGTGACCAAGACTTAGTCAAGACGGACATGAAGCTTAAAGATTTTGAAGGCAATGTGTCGCCAGCTATGGGAGCCGTATGTGTTGAATTAACCATCGGCAGCAAAACTTTGCCGACGACATTTTTTGTAATCAGTGGCAAAGGTACCTACAACTTGCTCCTAGGAAGGGATTGGATCCATGATAATTGTTGTATTCCTTTTACAATGCACCAAAGCCTTGTGCAATGGGTTGGAGATAAGATTGAAGTCGTCCGAAGTGAGACCCCGTCGATTATTGCGTCGGCAGAATCGGAAACTTATGAGCAGACCATATGCATATCAGGTGAAGCTTGGGACACAGAATTCCTCAAAGTTGCCGATTACCGCATTACACCGATCCAAGCAGTTGGTCCTGAAGAAGAGTTTTAATGGATCGATTCGCCGATGATGGAAAACTGGGACAGGGGTTCACATCGACTGACGATTTGTTAGAAGTAGATATCGACGATGGTAGTAAGCATAGGCCTACTTTTGTTAGCGCTAAGTTAGATTCCCAATGTAAACAACAGTTGACCGATTTGTTAAAGGGATACAAAGATTGTTTTGTTTGGGATTATACAGAGATGCCTGGTTTAGACCGATCAATAGTCGAACATCGGTTGTCTATTAAGTTTGGTTTCCAACCACATCGTCAGCCTGCGCGCCGATGCAATCCTATGGTATTGCCTGACATTAAAGCTGAAATTACGAAGTTAATTGAAGCTGGGTTTATTCGGCAGTGTTGATATGCCGATTGGATTTCTAATGTGGTTCCTGTGTATAAGAAGAATGGAAAACTTCGTGTTTGTATTAATTTCAGGAATCTCAACAAGGCTACACCGATGGATGGTTACCCGATGTCCGTTGCCAATCTGCTGATTGATGCTGCTGCTGGACATCAAATTATTAGCTTCATGGATGGTAATGCTAGATATAATCAGATATTCATGGCTGAAGAAGACATATCCAAGACTGCATTCAGATGTCCAGGTCACGTTGGTTTGTTTGAGTGGGTCGTGATGACTTTTGGCTTGAAAAATGTCGGTGCTACTTATCAAAGAACGATGAATTTCATCTTTCATAAGTACATCGGCACGATAGTCGAAATCTATATTGATGATGTGGTGGTTAAATCTGGAAGTTTTGCAAAGCATCTTGCCGATTTGCGAAAAATCCTGGAATGCACAAGGGAACATGGGTTGAAGATGAATCCTAACAAGTGTGCATTTGGTGTATCGGTAGGCCAATTTCTAGGTTTTATGGTACATCAGAGAGGCATCGAGATCGATAGAAAATCTATTGATGCAATTAATAAGGTGGTTGCTCCTACAAACAAGACTGAGCTGCAGTCCTTGATCGGCAAGATTAATTTCATTAGAAGATTTATATCCAACTTATCTAGTAAGATTAAATCTTTTAGTCCATTGTTAAAGCTGAAAGCCGATCAAGAGTTTACATGGAAAGAGGAACAACAGTTAGCCTTGGAGGAGATCAAGAAATATTTGGTAAACCCTCCAGTCTTGGTTCCACCTCAACACGGGAAACCTTTCCGGTTGTATTTGTCTGCCGATGATGGTGTTATCGGATCAGCCTTAATTCAAGAATTTGAAGGGAAAGAACGTGTGATATATTATTTGAGTAGAAGACTGGTAGATGCTGAAACAAGGTATTCGGCTATAGAGAAATTATGTTTATGTTTATATTTCTCTTGCATAAAATTAAGGCATTATTTATTGTCGGCTAAATGCACTGTTATCTGCAAAGATGATGTGGTTAAATATATGTTGTCGATGTCGATATTAAGTGGGAGAATCGGCAAATGGATTCTGGCACTTTCGGAGTTTGATCTGAAGTATGAATCGGCTAAGGCAGTTAAGGGTCAGGTGATGGCCGATTTTGTTACTCAGCATTGCAATATGATAAGCTCTGTAGAGATTGCTCCTTGGACTTTGTTCTTTGATGGGTCTACATGCAAAGAAGGGGCAGGCATCGGTGTTCTCTTAATTTCACCCCGAGGACGGAAGTATGAAATCTCGTTGCCGATTGTTGCTACATCAACAAACAATCAGGCTGAGTATCAGGCTTTAATAAAAGGGTTGGAATTACTCAGAGAAGTGTGTGCCGATGCCGTCGAAATCTTTGGCGACTCTATGTTGGTGATCAATCAGTTGACTGGGGTATGTGAATGCCGAAGTGAAGTGTTGATTGCACACCATGAGAGATGTTTACAATTATTGAAAGAATTCAAAGAGTATCGCCTTGAACATATTCCTAGGTTGCATAATGAAGAGGCCAATCGGTTAGCACAGAATGCCTCAGGGTATCAGCCGATTCAGGAAGTCATGACATCGGTAATGGTTGTCGATGATTGGAGAAAAGAAATTGTCGATTACTTAAGAGATCCATCTAAGAAGGTTGAAAGGCGTCTAAGGTTTCAAGCTACCAAGTATGTGCTCCTTGACGATGAATTGTATTATCGGACAATTGATGGAGTTTTGCTTAGATGCCTTAGTACAGAAAAGTCAAAAGAGTTGATGAGCGAAATCCATGAAGGTGTATGTGGAGCACATCAATCGGCATTCAAGATGAAGTGGATGATTAGGCGGAATGGATATTATTGGCCGACAATTCTTGAAGATTGCTTCAACTATTTTAAAGGGTGCCAGGATTGTCAGAAGTTTGGTAATGTCCAGAGGGCACCTACATCGGCAATGAATCCTATAATCAAGCTCTGGCCGTTTAGAGGATGGTCTATTGATCTCATCGGCCAGATTTATCCGCCATCAAGTAAAGGGCACAAGTTTATACTGGTCGCTACCGATTACTTTACAAAATGGGTTGAGGCGATTCCTTTGAAGAAGGTGACATCGGCAAACATGATAGAATTTGTAAAAGAACATATTGTTTACCGATTCGGTATCTCTCAGACTATTACTACCGATCAAGGAACTATGTTCACATCGGGAGAGTTTGATGAGTTTGCTGCTAGTATGAGGTTCAAGGTATTGAATTCTTCTCCTTATTATGCTCAAGCTAACGGTCAGGCTGAAGCAACTAATAAAGTAGTCATTAAGCTCATCAAACGCAAAATTGAAGAAACCCTAGAAGGTGGCACATAGTGTTAAATGAAGCCCTATGGTCGTATCGGATGGCTTGTCATGGTGCAACCAAAGTTTCGCCATATCAGTTAGTCTATGGACACGATGTTGTCCTGCCTTGGGAAGTTAAAATTGGTTCTAGGCGATTGTCTTCTCAAGATCAATTAACAGCCGATGAGTATGATACTCTTATGAAGGATGAGTTAGAAGATTTAGCAGGACATCGGTTGAGGGCTTTGATCAGCATTGAGGAGAACAAGAGAAGGGTTGCCAGATGGTATGACAAGAAAGTAAAGTTGAAGGAGTTTGCCGATGGTGATCTGGTATGGAAATTGATTTTACCGATTGGGACTAAGAGTTCTAAGTTTGGAAAATGGTCTCCTAATTGGGAGGATCCATTTCGGATAAATCAGTCTATTCCTAGCAATGCCTATATTTTGGAAACTCTCGAAGGAGTTGCATTTTCCAGAGCAATCAACGGTAAATAGTTGAAGAAATATTACCCTAGTTTTTGGGTGGACGCATAGAGTACCCGTTCGAATGCCGATGAGAATAAGTTATGTGACATCGGTAAAAAGAGTACTGGCGATATATTACAAAGCATAATCAAGTATTACTATTACACTTGCCGATATGATGAATTACAACAAAGATTGAATAGCTGATATCGCACGCAGGCGAATTTGCTCTATTTCCTCCATTTCCTTGGCATCATCATCGGCAGACCCTTCAACTGGTTTGATTTTCTTCTTCAGCAAGATAGCTTGTCGAGCGTTTCTGTCTCTTTCTTGTCGCAGAGCCTTAATGGTGTCCGACAGTTGGGCTTTCTTTTGGCTAGCTGCGTTTAAGGCTTCTTCAACCCTTTTTAGCTCGGTCAACAACTCTTCCCTTCTTGCCAATAAATGACCGATCTCTTGCTCAAGATTGGCACCGGAAGTTTCTACTTGGCTGATGTCCTTGTGCTTCTCATCGGCAACTTGTTTGAACTTAAGCATTTCTTCTTCAAGCTTTGATCGAGCATTCCTATCGGCTATGCGACGAGAGAGTCTTTGATACTGGAGTTGCCTGCTCTCAAAAAACGTTGCCTGGAAGAGTGTTTCTTTTGTATCGGCAGATAGGTGGCCTTGGATGTCTTTGAAAGCTATCTTTGCTGCAGTAGAGTCTTGGACGAGATGGGATGTGTCTTGTTGCAGCAAAGATAGTAATGTTTCAAGCTTGAGTTTGACATCTGCCGATAAAGCTGGAGCGGAGCTTTCTTCGTCTTCGTCTTCATCAAGAAGGTTGACGGCGAAGGAGAACAAGCTGTTCGCTAGAGCAGAACCTTCAATGTCTTCGTCTTCGTCAGGGAGGTTGATGCCGAAGGAGAAAAAGCTATCGGGAGAGTCTTGGGCCTGAAAAGAAGAAGATTAGGACTTGCCGATCATAAGTTTATGTTATGGGTTTGGACAATCGGCTTACCATTTTGAAACGGATTTCTTACCTGGGACTTGGGAAGTCGGTCGACATAGCATAATCTTGAAGATCGGCAGCAGTTGCCGATGAACTTGCCTCCGCGGGAGAAGTGATTGGTGCTGATGGTGTCGTTGTTGGTGCTGGCTCTGCTACGATGGCTGGTTCCTGTGGCGATGTTGCCGTTCTCTGGTCAGGAATTTCATTAGGAGCTGGTACCGATGCTGATGCTGTCTCTGCTGCGGTTGGTTCTGGCGGAGTTGGTATCGTTGCCTGATCGGGACTTTCGTCCATCGGCTGCTCGGGAATGGACGTTGACGGTGGTTCTGCTGTTGGCGCATCAACAGTTGGTGATGCAACTGGAGTTGGTGGTGATGGAGTGGCTAGCCTCAGACGTCTCTTCTTCCTCGGAGTAGCAGTTGGTGAGCCGGCCTGTTTCGGTTGCGAGGCTTGGGGGGCATCGGCAGCAGGAATTGGAGAAGCTTGCGCATCTGGAACAGCTGTCGATCACCTCGCTGCCTAAAAATGTTTGGTACAAGTTACGTAAAATAAATGTTGCCGATGGGCAGTTGGTGATCGGTATAAGTAAAATAAAACATACTGCAAAAGCCCGCGTCAAGATGGCGGCAGCAGCCGATGGAGTAGCAATGGTCTTTGCAGGTGTCGGCTTGGGCTTGAGAGTGACCTTAGGTACCCTCTGAGGAGTGAAGGCAGCCAATGTAGGAGCTTTATTATCGATAATCGATACAGGGCTCATCACTCGAAGATGGAAAGGCTTGCCACTCTTGCTCATTTTGGGGATTGGGTCGTCAACCTGTTAAACAAAAGAAGATCAGATGCCGATAGGGGTAAGTAATAAGAAGTGCATTGGGATAAAAGACTTACTGCATCATCGGGAATGACGTGATTGACGTCGATCAGATGCCGATAATAGTGCGATGACTTGGCGAACAGTTGGCTTCTCCATTCTTGCCACCAAAATTTGTATTCCTCCGTGATGAAAGATGTTGGTGCCCAGGAGGATAGGTCGATGTCTGATGTATCGGCGTCGGGAGAGAGATTGACAACCTTGTTCCATCTATAGCACTGGAGATAATTTATCTTGGTTTTATCACCGTGGCGTAGCAGAGTTTGATCGGTAATTGGCCGAATGCTAGTTGTCTTGCTGCTGCCGATGGGTAATAAAACTCAAAAGATGGAGGAGCATTCTTCCCAGTTCCAAAAATGTTGACTGGAATAGCTCGAGGAATAATACTGGCCTTTATGATTACTTCATTCTGAGACACATTCCCATCGGTAAGATTGAATAACAAAGGAAATCGGTTGTCTTCATCAATGTAGGGCCACCAAAGCCGTTCTGAAGCAGAGATTCCGTTGTAGAACTTTTGAAAGAATCTGTCAAACTGGTCTGCATTGGCATCGGTTCCTGGTAGCACTATGATAGCCTCCCCAAAATTGAGTGGGGGACGAGTTGCCGATTCATCATCACCAAATACATAGTCTTCCGATATATCCCTCGGAAATTGCTGAGTGAATAAGTCAAATTGGAGGACCTTGTACATGTGTGCGTTTAACCACATATTTACAAACCACCAAGGACCTTCGAGGTTGCAAATGGACTCGCCTAACAATAACTTCTTGGACACTTGGTGTAGGAGATAGTATACCGATCCAAGGAGATATCGACCAAGAGGGAGTCTTGTTCCATCGGCAAGAAGTTCTGTTGCGGGGACATGCATGGTGGTAGGTCCGACTGCTCTGCCACAGAAGATAAACTTTTCTAGCCACATATTCAAAAAGATGGCGTGCTCCCTCTGACCTACCGATCCAGTTTTTTGATACTCGTGGATGTAACCAGTCCAGCCGTCGATATTGCGCGTGTTCACTTTATACTCAGCCTTTCTATTGAACAAGGCGGGGGTGTCGGCAGAGAAGGCATCGAGGCCGGTAAGCATATGCACATCGGCAAGAGTGGGAGTGGCTGGTCCGTGTCTGAATAGGAAGACATTCATTGTATCGGACCAAAAATAAGATGCAGCCATCATCATATTTTCGTTCTTTTCCATATCGGCAATGGAGAGTCTAATGCACTGGTCCAGGTTGCGTTCTGACCAATAAACTTGCTGTGTTCTGATTACTCTGAGGTACCAGTTCTTCCATCCCTTGGTGGGTCTAGGCCATGAACGGAAGGCATCTTTCCATAACCCTAGGCTAAAGCACTCGGATCTGAAAGGGATGCGGTTGATATCCGCATTAATCAGATTGATGGGGTCAGGGTTTCCCATTGGGCCTAGGCAGTTGAAATTGGATTGCTCAATTGGGATTACTACTTTGTTGTACAGTTCCTAGGTTTCGGAAAAAATCAAAGAAAGAAAGGGGAAAAGAGGATTATAAAATTGATACGGAAAAGGAACTTGCAGAAGATGAAGTAAGAAGGGGACGGATTTACCTTGGGGACGTCGAAGTGGATCGCCATTGGAGCTGGAGGAATCCTTGTGATTTGTTTTCTGCTTGAAGAAATTGTTGTTGCTGAAGCTCACGGAGCTGTTCTTCGAGGTCGCCGCCGGAGTTGCCACCGAGGTTGAAGATGAAGGCAGGTGAAAGTAAAAGTAGGCTCAGGGTAAAAACAGATTGGATGGTGGTAACTTTTATAAGCCTGGTCAGGGGTATTTTGAAATTTTCTTCGCACTGAGCAGGAATGTAGAGAGGTATGCGCGGCAATCGAGGAGATATGATTGGGCTTACAACCGTTCGCGCTGTGGTCACGGGATTTTATTAATAAATTGCGGTTTTGCGCGTGGTAATCGAGTAGGTCGTGCAAGTATCTTGGAAGGAAAGGTTACAGTAGAGAAAATTTCGGTGCGTAAAATATTCTACACTCCGAAATTAGGGGGCATGTGTTGACACCGTTTTTCGGCATGTGTCAAATGAACTAAGACTTGCATTGATCGGTAGCTGTTTTCTATCGGCATTAGCAGGTTATCGGTTAACGTTACCGATGAGAATGAATTCTGCAAATGAAGTTTGTTGCTGATAGAAGCTGGACAACAGCAGTGGTTGCCGATAAGGGTATTGCCGATAAGATTATTGCCGATGGGAGTTGGACGATTCTTGCCGATAAGGGTTAATTGATGAAGACAAGTTACCAGAAGTGCAAGGTTGCCGATGAGGAAGTACTGCCGATGCCGATGGGCATGGAGTGCCGATGGGCACAGGGTAACGTGGCGGTTGACGTCAGCAAGAGATTGCCAATGGTAATAGAAGGAAGTTGCGGATTGAAGAGTCTGCCGATGGAAAGTTTCATCGAAGAGAGGACATAAGGAAACTGGTGATTTTATGTCAGTATTGCTATAGAAGTTTAAGTCTGACTCTTACGCGAGTCGTTTGTTTCCTTTAAAATAGAGGTGTCTGTTTAGGAAAATAATATTTGGGTCCGACTCCTGCGCGAGTTAGTTATTTTCTTTGAAGTAGGAGTTTGTTTTGGAAAGGTATGAGTCGTGTCTGTTTACAACTCCTATTGCTGGAGTATAAATATGTACCTAGGGGTCGTGAGGAAATCAATCAATACATCAAACAAATCAATTACTTTTTATCTTATTTACTGCAATTTACCCTTTTATTGTATTAGTCTTAGTTTATCTACGAGTTCTTCAAGTTTCGACGGGCTGCATCTCCTTGATCTCCGTCAACCCTTGCAAGTTCCGCGTGGGAGTAATCTGAGCTTTGACATCCGGGCACATCGCCGTTGTCTCGTTCAGCTCTGCTCTAGTTATCCTGATAAAGTCTGAGTCTTGACATCCGAGCGTATCGTCGTTGTCTTGTTCAGATTTTGTTCTAGTTATCGTCCTTGTCGATTAACTGGTCAAATCGACTGGCACACCCTCGGAAATCGAATTCGGGTAATAGCTCGAGGTATTCGTAGATCTTGACGCTTTTTGTGTCAACAGGATTAGATATATAATGTAATAATATTTGACAATATACGGTTCTTCAAAAAAAGTTTGGGTTAATTTGTACTTAGAATTATCTCGCTCTAATTTTAGTTAAACTTTCTCGCTCTAGTTTTAGTTAAATTTAAAATGTTTTAACTCTCGAGATTATTGTAATGACTTATAATTTGGAAAAACGGGTTATTTGCATGCTAGATTCGACAAGTGATGTGCTCTACGACTTATGAGAGTTATGTAAAAATTCAGAGGTGACGTCCTCTTTTTATTGGGCTTCTCACTGCATGCTGTGGACGGCCTAAGGCGACAAATGGTCATAATATAATATAGTTTTAGATACCACACCACACGCACACAGAGCCAAAAACCTAGCAAGTTGTCATTCCCACTTAGCCCGGTGAAGACACTACGGATGACCAACTTATATTTCCTTTATTTATGAACACACAATAATTTCATTTAACTAATCATAGCTGAAGAGATTATTGGCATTCATCGTATGAAGCTTTATTTGGGTGTGCATTGCATGCATGCATCATGTTCCTCATTCCTTGGCCCTGGTTGGTTTTGAGCCACACATCTCAGTGGTTCTGGGCTTCATTTTGCTAGCCTATAGAAATCTAGCATGAGGTGGTGGACACAGCTTGCTGCTTGCTGGAAGCTCGCCGTACACTTCATGTGCACCCTACAGTAGCAGGCTCGTACTTATGCATGCAGGTACAAATCAAACAACTACTAGAGCTAAATTTGCCATATGCTTAGGTAGCGTTGCAGGCGCACACACCATTCGTTAGTGTGTGCCGTCCATCCATTCGTTCGTTCGTTCATTCAGTTTCCCGGCCAAGAAGCTCAGTTCACTGAAAAAATGTTACTGCCATTATTCATTCGTATCGTTCGTACCTGAACACGTTACGGTGCATTTCATTCTGACACTAGTGCAGAACCGGCATTTAGCTCCGGTGCGTAAGGGCCTTTAGCCCCGGTGCCTGAACCGAGGCTAATGATTTGGGACTAAATGTGGGTGCGCCAGGTGGCACAGGCGGGCCACGCGTGCTAGTACCCTTTAGCCCCGGTTGGTATTACCAACCGGAACTAAAGACCCATTTGTTTTTCTTATTTTGGTATTTTTTATTTTGGTTTTTCAATTAGATTAGGTATTCAAATGTGCGTATTCTTCGCTTCTAATACATGTATCCGCTGCTAATACATGTATTCACACACTTATAAATTAGTTTCAAGCATTAAACACAAATAAACTATTAAACTCTATATATAAATATATATATATATATACATAAGTATAATATATATATATATGCACATAAAATTTACATCATTATCCATTGTTACTTGACTTAAGACACAACCGCTACTTGACTTAAGACACAACTTAAATATCATACAGATATTCGTCTTGATTTGGCTTGAGTGGTTCAGTCGGGTCGTAATAGTACTCACCTTTAGGGTTGACCACTTTTTTAAGAAAAAATCCAGCAAGGGTCTCTTGAATTCCTTTGAGACGGACTTCTTGCAACATTTGTTGCTGCAACCATAGCGTCTTCAATTTGCATTATAAAGAAACAAGTGTTAATATACATAAGATTTAGTTAATAGAAACAAATAAATAAAATGGATGTATTATATATACATATCACATACTCTTAGTTGCTCTGTAAGAGTTCTTCTTGCATACACCGTGAGGAACTCGCAAACGTAGTATCCACACAGATTATTGCCTTGTGGCTGCCTTAGAACCCACTGTAAGATATGAAAAGATTACTATCGTCATCATACGCATATGTTAAAGCATGATAAGGTAACAGATTATGAGAGCTAGTAGAACTTACATTTAGCAGACGATGACCCTTTAGTGCCACTTCCAGTTCCGGACGGTGTTTCGGGATGAACCAAGCCCAAACCCTGCTCAATAATTGGATCATTAGTTAATTAACTCTTGCAGTGTAGTTAAAGAGCAGGAATCCATATTTAAAGACCAAAGTTACCCCTTGATAATGTCTATCATATCTTGGTAATCTCCCAGTGGTTTTCTCAATGAGTCAAATATTATCAATTGACTTCTTCTCATATCGAAGACTATGAGTATCCAGTGAAAACTGCATTTGTTTATAGAGTCAACATATATATCTTTATGCTGAATTGAGTAACAAGTAAGACAAATTGTGCAAACGATAACAACACTCACCCAAAGTTGTATGGGAAGAGTATATATTCTCTGGTCTTTTGGTTGACCAAGAACCTCCAAAAATTCCTCTTCGTTTGAGGTATCCATTGATCGCGAGGAGTGTTTGGATCCAAGAATATGATTGATGGATCGATGAAACCAATATTCGTGTCTCCGTTATGTTTGAGCAATAACATCAAGAATCTGCAATAAAAGGGTTTAGAGTTTAGGGTAGACACTTAGGATGTATATCTATAGGGTTTAGACACTTAGGGGTTTAGGGTAGACAATAATGGAAGGTCAATATTTCTCTAACAAATCAGCTCTATACAAATGAAGCTCTATACATATTTTACTAAACATTACTAAAAATACATTACTAAACAAATGAAAGATATATACACTTAGTCTTTGTGTGTGTAAACCCTAAACAAATGAAGCTCTATACATATTTTACTAGCAATATAATGAATATACATATATATCAAATCATATATAGCAATAATGGAATTAAGTTCAATATATATTTCTCTAACAAATCCATCTATCAAATCATATATATACATGTTTTCTTGCTATAATGGAATGTCAATATTTCTCTAACAAATCCATATCTAACAATTCACCTTTAATTTTCCTCTTCTTCTTCTTTTTCTTCTTCTTCTTCTTCTTCTTCTTCTTCTTCTTCTTCTTCTTCTTCTCGATGTCCTCTCGACCCGCCTAGAAAAACATGTATATATATAAAATGTTAGTGTGTGTGAAAACAAACAACTAATATATATATGTCGTTAATTTTCCTTTTTTTCTAACAAATCCATTTAGAAATCAACTTTTTTTCTTTTTTCTTTTTTCTTTTTTCCTCTCCTTTCTTCTTCCTTCTCTCCCTTACCTTTCTTCCTTCTTTTCTTCCCGACCTTCTTTTCCTTCTAATTCCGCCTTCTTTCCTTTCTCTCTCCTCTCCCTTCCTTCTCTCTCCCGCGTGCGGCCCTGGCGGCGCGGTGGAGGCGTGGCGGCGGCGGATCTGGATGGCGGCGGTGCGCGCGGCAGCGGCTTGCGCGGCGCGGCGGCGCGACGACGTACCGGCAGCGCGGCGCGACGACGTACCGGCAGCGCAGCGCGGCGGCGCGACGACGACCTAGCTACGGCAGCGGTGGCGCGGCGGCGGCGCTCGCGGGCGAGCTGAGTGGGACCGGGGCCGGACCGGGGCAAGGAGGGGAAGCGCGGCGGGCGCGGGGGCGTTGGCGTGCCGGCGATGGCGATGGCGACGACGGCAGCAGCGCTCGGCGGCGGTTGGCGTCGAGGAGGGCGAAGATCGACGAAGATAGGCCGGGCGCGATGAGGGAGGAAGGAGGGAGAGAGGCGGGGGCTTATATAGGTAGGCGGCCTTTAGCCGCGGTTGGTATTACCAACCGGGGCTAAAGGTCCTTTAGCCATGGTTGGTAATCAACCGCGGCTAAAGGCTTTTTTAGGCGCCAAACGAAATTTTGGAGGGCTGTTGTATATGTTTTGGTATTTCATATAGTTTAATATATGTATAAATTGCTCTATTTCTTGTTAATTCCATAATAAATTAAATACATGGCACAAATTTTTTAAAATATAACCATTGCATTTCCTTTTGATTTATTATACACTATAAAAATGTATAACATAAAATCTTTTACCTTTTTCATAATATCAAATATAAATGTAACTAACCATTACTATTTGGTTAATGCAAAAGTACATTGTTGAATTAAAAAAACTAAAATGCTTGGTTACCAACAGAAAATTAGTTTATGCATTATTTTAATGTTAATCTTTTTCTTTTTTACCATTAATTATTCAATTATACGACAAATAAGTTTACCATTAAATAGGAAATTATTAATGAGACACTAAATGACCTCATATAAAAAACTTTTGAATACAAAGGTTTTAGAACTCATCAATATCTATCTTTTTTTAGTAGTTCATATTTCTATTTGAGGAAGTGTTAGTAAACATTAGTCATAAAATCTTAAAGATACAGAAAAAGTATTAGTAAACATTAGTCACTAAATGCAAAATTGATCAAATACAAATGTAGATCTTTATTTATTTGACCAAAATGACTAATACACATGTCACTTGATCGACATCACTGCTAAGCTAGCTACATCAAACGGGCACAGTAGTGATCTTCTTCTTGACATATGTCCCTTGGTCATGATCATGTCGTAACCATGGACATGCATGTATCTTCAGGATTTTTAATCCCAGAGGGCACATGACCTGTTTTGCTTCGTACGTAGTGGCAGGCAATTCGTTAGGCTTCGGAAGCATCTTTTTTTGGATCTTGAGTAATTCCTCAAATGCCTTGTCGGATATGTCATTTTTTGTTTTTCATTGTAGCAACTCCAGTGTTGTACCCAACTTATTTTGCCAATCTTCAGCGCTCGGGTATAGTAGTTTCTTGTGATCCTCTAGAATGCGGTCAAACTTAGCTTTATCTTTTTCACTTTCACAATCTCTTTGTGCATTACGAATGACTTCACCAAGACCATCATCTTCAGAGAGTGTGTCCTCTGCCCCTGCCTCTTCTTCTGCTTCCACCATTGCAGTATCATTGAAGTCACCATATTGAGCAATAATGTCGTCAGGGTCCAATTGCTCTTCTTCGTCTTCTTCCATCATAATTCCAGTTTCTCCATGCTTGGTCCAACAAATATAGTTTGACATGAAACCCGACTTCAACAAGTGTGAGTGAAGAGTCCTTGAGTTACAATATTCCTTCAAATTCTTGCACAAGGTGCATGGATAACACATGAAATTACCATCCCGCTTGTTTGCCTCAGCCACTCTTAAGAAATCATGCACGTCATCAATGAACTCTTTGGAGCGGCGATATACATTGTACATCCAATCGCGTGTCATCGTCTGCATTATATGACCCAAAACATAATTAAATTTCTCATTTTGATCAAAAATGAAATTATAAAAATACCGAAAGGTTTGCATTAAAATAACATGAGATGGAACACCATCATGTGTCATTTTCAAGTCACACAAAGACTAATGTATGCTCTATGAAAGCCTCGACATAACGTATGCTAAGACAGCTAGCACTATACACAGAAAACCTAAAATGCACTTCAGTAGCATAATGATCTCCCGACCAATCCCAACTAAAGCAGACAGATCATTATTCGTCTGCTCAACATCGACGAGCTCCTTGAGCTGGCTCACTGCCTCATCAGCTTTCGTAGTCTCCGCCACATGTTTAACATAATCTTCCTTCCAGTACCAGCCGCGGCATCCAGTGCCATTCCACTGAAAATAGAAATAAAAAATCGACATTTTAATCAGAATCATCAGGAAATATAGGTATAAATTAACCATAACCATCAAATAAGATAAAATATATAACTCACATTGCGATCTGGACACTTATAGAAGATCCAACTATTGTTGGGACCCGCCTTCCCCACTCGGTACTCTTTCACAGTCTTTTGCATACACTTGCCACAGGTAATGAGAGGGAGGTCTGGCCTTAGTCGCTTTGGAACTCAATCAGAGGCCGAGTATCCCAAAGCAGTTGTCATCTACTCTCTATACTCATTTTCAAACTAGATATTATAAATTCCTCATATTCTAAACAAAGAAAATAAAACAACTAAAATTTACATTTATCTAAAATCATCAAATGTGCCATGTATACAACTAAAGTATTCTAGGTAGCTAACTTCTTCATCTAAATATATAATTATTTTGAGCTCAAGTGGCATATATATAAATCAAGAACAATCCACCATAAATAAATTCATCATTTAATAATATCCTAAAAATCTATATTTCTCAAACTAAGCTAAACTAATATTGAAATGTGAAACATATAATACCCTATAAATGAAAGGTGTATACTTAGAATACTAGCTTTAGTTGTCTTCTTCAAAATATTCAAAACAATGTCAAGTGAAGCTTAAAATGGCAAAAAAGAGAAAATCACATATAGAACAAGAAACAATATATGTTGCCGCTAAAACATGAGAGGTTAAAGATAGTAACCTTTCAACGAGTCGATGGAGGCATAGAAGTGATCAAATGAAGCAATGACCGAAGAGGAGATGAAGAACAATGAAGAACACATCAAGAACAAGCAATAACAGAGAGGAAGAAATGAGCTCTCGGGCTCGAGCAAGGGAAGGAAGAGAGTTCAAATAGGGGGTGGTCTTTAGTCCCGGTCCATAGAACCAGCCGGGACTAAAGGCCCAGAATTAGCCTCGGTTTGTGCCTTAAACCGGGGCTAAAGGTCTAACCCCGGTTGGTAATACCAACCGCGACTAAAGGTGAACCTTTAGCCCCGGTTGGTAACACCGGTTACCAACCGGGACTAAAAGCCCCCCCTGACAATGTCTGACCACCGAGACGTTGGGAGGGGACTTTTAGTCCCGGTTGGTGTTACCAACCGGGACTAAAGGTACCTTTAGCCCCGGGCGCAATTTTCACCGGGGCTAAAGCCGATGTTAGAAATCAGCCAAAGGTGTGTTCTGTAGTAGTGTGAGTTCCCAACATGCTCTGTTTACCGAGAGCAAGTTTAATAATATAGTCAGTTGCTAGTGTAAGAATCTTTGAAGTCTATCTCTTAACTTACCTAATATAGGTAGTCAGCTCTTCATTATTGATACATAACTCACTTTCTTCTCTCACAAAATTGGTTAGAGTTTGTGTATGGGTTGGATGTCAACCCATGACCTAACTCTTTTCTCTTTCTTCTTTTTTCTTTACCTCAGCACAAAGTCTACTTTAGCCTGCTATTGTACGCACTTCCTTTAAATAAACTTTAGTGTCATTCATTCATTCATTTGTTAGTACCTGGACATGTTAAGGGTGCATCCAGGGATCCAAATCCTCTTACAAACGTTTATTTATAGCATGTTTGTTTAAGAAATAACTATTCTAGATGAGTGGTGTATCAACTCTATTTTTTATACTAATACTAATTACTAACATGTGAGAAATAAGATGATGGTAGATGAACCTATTATATTTCAGAAGTCTAGTGTTCGGCTGGTAGAAAAGTCGGCTGATTTAATAGTGGTGTAAGAGAATAAATTAATTGAATAGTGTTACGTAAGAGAACTACACGGAATCATGTGAAGAAGCTGCATCCGAAATTCCGAATATCGGATCCTGGTCGCGGCATTTGGTTCCAGTCACAGGTCCAACCCGTCTGCCCCGTCAGGCCGTCATCAGGTACGTCACCCGCTCCGCTTGCAGAGGCATTCCGGGTTGCAAGGAAATCAAGTTCAGAATTGAATTAATTCTCGTTCGACATCCTTGCAATTTGGTCGGAATTAATTCCTCTGTAATGCACGGCAAATTATTTAATTCCTGAATAAAATAAAATAAGAAACAGTAGTATCTGAGGAGAAGCTACCTCCAGACAGCAGAATGATTGCATGTTCGTATCTTGAGTTGGACAGGCCGGAGACCGGCCGATGGACTGGTCTGCCTCTCAACAGTGGGCGATGTGTAGCAAAACCGACTCCACACTCCAATCGCAAAAAAAGATGTGGGATTGACCGATCGAGACGTCCTGTCACACTGGTTATTCATCCGATACAGATTTGCAGGCAGAGCCACTCCAGTCCAGTGTGCAAGCGATCGAACTGAGCATAAAAATGTTCAAAAAAGGATGAAAGCGACATGCATCCAAAATCTAAGCCACGGTTTAGCTAGTGTCTTTTTGACATTTTTGCGACCGGCACAACCTCCTCTCCAAAACTTAAGGCTTGTTCGATCTATATGTATGGGAAGTAATTCAGGTGTAAAATTAGTTTATTTTTTATATGAATTTTGAGAGATCCAATTTATTGAAACAAATTTTAAAAGTGTTTGAATCTTTTTTCTCACCGGTGGATACAAGGAAAAAACTTAGGTACGGACCATCCATACCCGTGTTCCATGCGGTCTGTGTTATTGATTGTCTTTTCGTGATATTTCATTTTTTCTTTAGAATTATACGTCAACCATAAATTTACACCAAAACATCGTTTGCTTTCTTTTCTGGGTATATACAGCCTAGTTCTATTCCCACAAGGGGTCTAAGTTCTTTTATGGCCCACCTGCCAATGAGTGTCCACGCACTCACCATCTTGAGTATTTTAGGGCATCTAACACTTGAGTGTTGGAAACTAAACACCTGCCTAAGGACAAAAATAATAAACGAGCGTTTCTGATCTATAGAACACTCGATTCTCGTAATAACCACAGGATCTGATCAAATGAACCAAATAAAATTTATGAAAATAATGCAAAAATAATAAATAAATAAATAAATAAGCTGTACTAGGCTACTCACTCCGTCTTTAAAAGGAGGTCGTTATGGGATGCGTGCAAGTTAATTTTTCTCAACTTTGACTAAGTTTGTAGAAAATACGTGCAATATTTATATCTCCAAATAAATTTATTAAAAAACTAGACTTAAAGATCTTTGCAATGATACTAATTACTTAGCATAATTATTTATATATTTTAATATATAATTGCCAATATTTTGAAAACACGTTAACTTCTCAGGAAGCGAGAGCGAGAATGACATCTATTTAGGAACAGAGGGAGCACCTCACTAGCCATCTAGTCTCTTAAAATAATCTAGTATTATCTTATTTTAAAGAGTAACTAAATCATTAAATTTAGCTAATATTTTTAGTTAATTTCTTGGAGATTCTTTAAGTTTGTAAGAAAATATTAGAATGAGGAGATAACCTCACTAACTTTCACCAGGAGGTAATCATTTCTAGTTGTCATGTTCTCGTACCTCTAAATTCTATGAGACGGCACCGGCATATATACTGCTAGCTCCTGCGTGACACTCAATATACAACTGATAAGTGTCTCACTAGCTAGGCTTCAACATATGTGTCCCTGTGTACCACCGGGCTTCAGCCTATGTCCCCACGATGTGATGACACGGCTCAAACTCCTCTTCACGATTATCTGAGCGTGAAACACCGGGATGATGTATGGGTCAAGAGAGACACACGTTAGCTGTTTATTAGGTGTCACACATGAGCAATATGCGGCGCTGTCTCATAGAATTTTTTTCAAACCATTCTAATCCACTACCATCCCTCTAATAACCAAGTAAAAGAAAGAAAGATCGTCACATCCCTCCAACTAAAAAAAATCCTGATCATCATATCCGATGCCCATCCCGCTATGTCTCCGGAACCAAATGCAATTACCTAAGCATATAGGAATAGTATATCTTTCATAACCAATAGAATACCTACAGTAGCTCATATATTCTTAAATACGTGCCTAGCTAAATTCACAAACAAACCATTAGATTCCATACAGTAGCTCATATATTCTTAAGTGGTTGCCCCGTTATTATTAATCACGAAGTGATGTCCTGTTCGGTTGATGGTTTATGTGGCTTATTAGTCGACTAAAACTGTTTTTGTTATGAGAAAAAAAATCTGAACCGTGACTGATAAGCAAGGCTGATATAAGTTGGTTGATATAAGTTCAGCAGGAGGAAATGAGTAGATAGTATAGACTATAGAGATGTGCCCCATTTTGTGTAACACTTTGAAGAAATCAAAGCAACATGAGTGGGTGGACAATGCTGTTGTATTAACACACAGCAGGTTTCGCTGACCACGATCCAAATAAAAAACTTTTTTTTGTGACAAATCCAAATAAAAACTTAAGCATCAACATTTGTACTGTACATAGCGATTATGTCATGATCAGAAATCCACCGGCTAAAAATGGCAACCTCGTGCGCGCATGTACATAGTTCACTTGGCGTCGCCGCCGGCTACTTGATGGCGTAGGTGTCACGTCCGGACCGGCACCTGAGCACGGCCGTGGTGGTGGTGGTGGTACCGTGGCGCGCCGTCACCGGACCTCTTGGCGGCCGCGCCCGGATGAGCCGTGGGCCGGACCACACGCACCGGCGTGGGCCCCACGCTGACAGCCTTCTCGCACCGGCAGCTGCTGAGGAACCCGCCGCTCTTCTTCCGGCGTGCGCTGCGGGACATGGCGGCGGTGAAGCCGGCCTCGGGGGACTCCGCTGGGACGACGTAGCGGAGGTCGTCGACGCAGCACGCGGACGCGGCGCTGGAGAAGTTGGCCACGCTGGCCGCGTCGAACGCGAGACCCTCGGCCGTGGCCACGCTCCACACCACGCTCGCCTCGCTCGCCGGGTACATGCACTCGCTGAGCGCCGGCTCGGCGGCCGCCGCGGCAGAGACGTAGGGAAGGTCGTCGTCGGCCGAGTTGCGCTGGCTTCCCCGCTCCCGGCCGTACGTGGTCGGGTACGAGGAGGACGCCGCGAAGCTCTCCAGGTCGAACAGGTCCGAGCTCGCGTCGCTCATGGCCTCCTCGTCCACCACCAATGCCGCCGCAGCGGGCGGCGGGAGCAGCCCGACGCGGCTCGCCAGAGGAACGGCGGCGGGCGGAGGGTCCGCGAGCATCACCGAGTCCTCGTCGATGGGTTGGAACACCTCCAGAGACACACGCGGCGGCTCGTCCAAGATGACGCCGCCGGCGCCGGCGCCGCTCACGATCCTGGCCGCGCCGAGCGCTGGGAACGTGAACCCGCCGGAGCTCAGGACGCGGCGATCGATGTCGGGATTGCTGAAACCGGCGAACGGCACGTCGTTGCTCCGGTTCGGCACCGCCGCGAAGGCGTTGTCGGCGGCGGCGGCGAGAGGGAACGCGCGGCTCCCCGGCGTCACCGTGACCTTCACCTTGGCGGGCTCCTCTCTCGGAGGAGACGTCGACGGCGGGTGTTTGACCTTAAAGATGGCGCTCTCAAGGCACTCCTCTATGGCGCACTGCGGGCTGAACTTGGCGTGGAAGTGCGCCGTCGCGGGGCTCCTCGGCTCGGACGCGACGTCGACGGTGACCGCCTTCCTGCCGGCGCAGGGGCAGTCCGCGGCCGAACAGCGTCCAACGCTGGCCGGTCCTCCTGCTGCCTCGGTAACCCTGATCGCTGCCATAGACGGCGCCGGCGCCAATGCTCCCCGTCTGCTGCTGCCTGGCCGCGGCTAGGTGCGCTGCAGAGAGCAGGCCGGACCGGCTGTTCCAGCTGGCCTCCGACGACGCGAAGGTGCGGCCGCTCTGGCTGGCCACGTCAGCCATCGCTGGGACGGACAACCCCGGCAGGTCATGATCATGATCATGGAGCGCGAGCGCGGGCGTGGGGATCGTGGTCGTGGCGGCGCCGCCGTGCCTGCCGACGTCGTGGGGCGCGCTGAAGTAGCGCTCGGCCGTGAAGATGCCGATCTCGGCGCCGTTTGACTGGCGCCCCGACGATGCCGCCGGGCGGAGGTGGACCCCGGCGCCGGCGGCGGAGAGGCAGACCGGCCGCGCCGGCGCGATCCGGTACCTGTCCATGCGGTTGCGGCTGCGGCTCTCTCTCGTTGGTTTGTAGTATCGCAGTGATGGAGAGCGAGGAGGCACTGTGCGTGATGAGACGGGGGGGAGGGAAACGGAGATGGGGGCGTGATTTGTAGGAGCAGCAGCGCGGGTGGAGCCAAGCGAGTACAGACTGGAGGACGGGGTCGGGGTCGGGGATGGCGATGGCGAGCGCGCGAGGGGAGGAGCACGGAGCTCAGCGAGTGCAAGCGTCCGTGCCGCGGGAAATTTCCTTTTTTAAAAGCGTGTGGCTCTGGTCGCGCGGCAGCCGGCACGGGAGGCATTGCGATTTGTGAGAGAGACGGGGACGCCGGCCGGGCCGGGCGGGGCGGAAACTTGCACGGTATTCCAAGCATGCACGAGCCTAAAACATCACTCGACCACTCACTCAGCTTAGAAGAACATGATGATTATTTCTGCTCGGTAATCAAACACACAAGTGGCACAACGTGGTCGACGATTGCTTGCTGCTACAGTTCTAGAGAAGTGACAGGATGGACAAGCGAAGCGAGGCATTTTCGCCTTCCTCAACGATTGATGGATCTGGGGCCTAGGCGTGGCAAGGCTCAAGAAGAGGCACGTCAGCCTTGCGTGCATTTCAGCATTGATCTCCACACGACTGACAAGGCCTATAGCATCCATAGCAAATTGTGATGAGAACTCGAATCAAAAGCAGGAACCCTCCCTTAGTTTTAGGTCTGGAGTTGCTATAACGAAGCAGGAAACTGTAAGAGCATTACTGTTGTGCAATAGGGCCAAGAACAGTTGATGGTTTCTGCTATGCAACTGATGTTGTTTTACTGTGAGAGATATTATACCATGGTAGATACTGGGCTCGTAGTTCAAGTGAACGGTATCGATATTGTTGTCTACAAACTTCAACCCAACACCCATTTGATTTGAACACTGTTTCGAATTTTGCCACACTGTTGAAAGCTGATGCCTTCACAGAAAAAGCAAGTCCCAAAAGCTAAAGCACATTAAAATTGTTTGTTCGAAGCAAAACAACCCTTCATTCAAGTCATTCAGTTCAAGGATAAACACAAAAGATATCCGAGTTATACTTTGACATCTCACCACTGGGATACCCAACGAAGGCAATGAGTTCACAATTAACAACCAAGGAAGACTAGCTGGCATTTTACTTGTAAATATTGAATGCAGTTGCACTACCTTATGTGAGTGTACACTGGTCACAGCACTAACTTTTATTGGACCATAAAACATAGCCCAATGATAGCTATACATCAAAATATATCGAAAATTTATAAACAGGGCACATATAGCATCCGTCCACGAGAAAACTACCATTTACAAAAGCATATCCATCATTAAACAGGGCAAGGAGTGGTAAAACATTCATGTTCCATAGAGTCGGATGGGATGAGTCGAGGATAGTTTCTCAAGGCAGGCAAGTTATGTAGAGGAACTGTTATTGCACCAATAACTCACAACGGTGAGGAGCTTCTTGTCTTGTGCATGCCATCATGAGATGCAGAGGGGGCAAAGGAGGGCGAATGCGCCGCTACATGCGAAGAAGAGCGGGCAAAGGAGTGCGATGACACAGCATGATAGGATGATGAAACCAGCTGTGCAGTGGCTGGTATTGTACCACCTACAGATGAATAAAAAAAAAATCAGTGATTATAGGAGTGCCATGCCCTGCAGTGAATGTGTTGAAAATGATTCCATGGAATAGCCATATTAAAAAGAAGAAACGTGAGGTGAGATCAATACTTGCCTACCATGCATCATTACTCCATTCTGACTATCCACTAATAAAATTAATGTTGTAGGCTAACCATGAGAAACATCAAACAGTATGCGGTTTCTGATTGTGGTATGTGTTACCAACGGCCCCACATCAACAGTGAACATGCCAGTTATGTCATTGTGTATGATTCAGCAGGAAAAGAGGGGGGTAGTTTACGAGCGAGGATGTGCAAAAACTTCTGTTACAATAGTCTGGTGTCTTCTCATGAACATGCTAAAGCTTCTAAATCCTAAGAAGGTGTCACTGCTACAGTGCTGCTTATTATGGATTAAGCATTAGCAAATTGCAAATTAGCCATCCCCGACACTTTGTAGAGGAATTAAGCATTAGCAATTTAGCATATATGATTGAACTTGTAGGAGAGCCATGCATGTACATATAATTGAACCGAGTCCATGCTCAAACCAGTAAAAGAATGGCTTATGTATAGTTTAACACTAATGCTCGATAATATTAAAAAGCTCATCTGCCTCGGGAAAAAGTCCTACAGAGCAAAATCTAGAGATCAAAGCCCAGTGCAGGCCAATCAGGACAACCCTTCTGCTCCTGTTCTACTTTTGAATGATTTATATTTAAGTTCATCTAACCTTTGACAGGGGAAATCATGGATGGAATAGAAAAGGTAAAATCGATTTGCCACAAGGCAACTTGTCAAGGATGGTGAATGGAGCATTGATGAAAGCAAATACAAATAAAATTTATATGGTATATTAAAACTTACTCCCTCCATTCCAAATTATAAGACATTCCAAAAATCTTGGACAGTCAAAGCATTTCAAGTTTGATCAAAACTATAGAGAAAATTATAAAGATTTATGACATAAAAAGGTATATTATAAAAATATAATTGATGAAGAATCTAATGATACTTATTTGGTATTATAAATATTATTATATTATCATTAAATTTGGTCTAACTTGAGATGCTTTGAGACTCCAACATTCTTGCAATGTCTTATAATTTGGGATGGAGTACATGAGTAATTTATCAGTAGTGAACAATATCACCATCAAATGGAGCCAGCACAAATGGAACTTATCCAGAACATATAATCTCTATAAATCGAAAATAATTGAATCCAACATTTCCATGACAATAAAAAAAAGCTAAATTTTTGGACAGCAAAATAAGCACACAAAATAAGTAAACAGACAAAAAAAAGTACACATAGAAGACTAATGACTAACCTGCTAATCCAGCACATGCAGAAGAGAAGACAATAACTGGTGGTGCCTGCATAAGGACAAAAATAAATAGGAGGGTCAGACTAATACTTCTTTGCACCAGATCATCATGTGATCAACGTTTTACTGTTTCTTGGCAAAAAAAAAATACAGTGCTCAATTGCTCATAATTTTCTGCCTTCTTAACTTAGTGCAGCTATGGATACACACTAGGAAATCTCAACATGGCACACATTCATAAACATTAACTGAATTGTTCGAATTGCTAAATCGAGCACAGGGTCTGATTGGATATTCAGCACTGTGCAGAGATACAGTCATGAACAATGTGCTTAGAACATTAAAACGAGTTAGGTCGATATCTGCTATAGAATGAATGTTACAACTGAAGACTGTCTCAGTGATGGCCATGAAGTTAACAAGGAATTTTAAAATGGTTCATGCTAAACAGGTCCACAAGAAACTAATCTATGGATTATAGAAGTATATAGTAACTTACACCAACAAAAAAATGCATCCACATTGGGCCCTTAATGTGGCGTCGAACAACAGGCATAACTGCATCAGAAACTCAGAAATCAGATCTTATGGAAAAACAACTATCATTGCACAACAGCAGTACAGGCCAAAACATATGGAAAACATAAAAATGTTAACCGATTTCATCCTATGTCCATTTATTTATCAAAAAATATGCAAAGCAAAAAAAATCAACCCAAAACAAAGCAAGCAAATATGTGAACCAATGAGGAAGATGATTTTTGACATGCTCAGATGCGTATGAGGAATAAACATTCTGCTATTTGCAAAGTACTCCCTCCATTTCTAATCATACGCCGTTTTGCCTTAGCTTTTACTATGTATATGGAGAATGACTTACAATTTGGAACAGAGGGAGCACTGTTTACTCTTTACACATGCAAAGATAATCCCAAACCGAGCACAACATAAAGAAAAAATTTTAAGCACAAAGAAGAATATAATCATGCCTAAAAGTTTCTGGTAAATCGTATGCTAATGAGATTCAGTAAAAGTATGAATGACAAGTGTTACTAAGCCAATAGCCAATTAGTAGTAACGCCACTCACAAATCATAATCGCATAGACTAAATGAGCTGCAGCATCTGGATCCCAACTAATTTAATTACAATCCATTCATTAGTCACAAGGCAGAGCAAAATAAATGGTACAAGGCAATCTAATCACCTGGCATGCACACATCGACTAGTCCTCAAACAACTCAATTTGCTACAGATTACAGAAGAGAACATACCATGGTTGAAACCATAAAATGCTCCTGCTATACCACCAAGAGCCGAACCAATCTGCCACGAGATGGAAGCATACATGTATTCAATACTAAACCGCCACATCGAAGTCCTAATATCTAACAGAACATCAGTCAAGCTGGAGAGGGAACATACCATGGAGAAGCTATCTCGAACCAACGGAGGTACCGTCCAGCTGCTCGTCTCCTTCCAGCAATAACAAAATCAAGGATCAGTTGAACTGTGTTAAATACTGTCAGAAATTCAATACTTCTTCCAGCAGTATGGAAACAAATCTCTATGCTGAGCAATGAATGCCAATTTGCACAAAGTGGCTACTCTCATTTACAGACTTCTGAGCACGAAAAACTTGCACTGCCAAAATCAAAGTGGATTGTTTTCTTTTTTATAAATAAAAAACAGGACACCACTGGCACCGTCCTCAGGCTGGAAATTCAGATGTTGAGAATCAACCACTATATGCAGCAAAAGCAGGTCAAGTGTAACAAAAACATAACCAGCATACTCCGTATTATTTTTTTTCCTCCAACTCAACAATAAATCCCCTCCGAGCTGCCAATTTCAATTTAACTCAACAATAAATTCCCTCCGAGCTGCCAATCTCAATTTGTGCACACTAACTAGTAACTACGCTCACGAACATAGGCGCATCGAAGCAGCAACTACTAGCAGAACTGGAACTGAGTCGGGCCATAATCAAGGTCAGTACACAACAAAAAAATCGCCAGCACGTATCGCAAGAAAAAACGCCAGCAGTCAACCGCCCGAATTAGCAGGCGGAGAATCATCAACCACTAGCATCGTCAAAAGTAGGTTAGACGAAACAATCAGGTGGATTGCCGCAGTGGCAGCGCGACCCGGCAGGTAGCAACAGCGTCATGGACAAGGAGGAGGGGGCGATCTGGGGGCGTGGGTTCACCATGTCCTTGGAGAGTGGCCCGGCGCAGTGGTGGCACCGCCGGGGGATCTCAGGGCAGCGCGTGGCGTCCTCCGAAGCTTTCATGGTGCCTTCCTCCGCTCGCCGGAATCCGGGTGCTCGGATGGATGAGGAACTCAGGATGACGGATCGATCTGTCGTTGGATCCGCCGCGAGCTCGCGGGAGCGCCTACTTGTGACACGGTGCGGCCGCAGGAGAGAAACCCCACCTCAATAGAAACCCTCGTGCTTGCGCACGCAGATTTCCAGCGGCCGCGATCCGGCCAGCGATCGGGGCCGCAGCCGTCGGATAGGACATTACTGAGAGATCTCTGGGCTGGGAAAAACGGGCCGCTTTTAATCCAATCAGAAGTCCATGCCACTTTCCCATTGGGCTATCCATATTTACCCCTACTAATAACCTCCTATAAAAACATTTTTATTAATCATAGACAACTGGATCAAGTTAACAATTATAATAAGATCACTCATATCATCTACTCCTTCCGTCCCATTAAAAATGTCATTTTTTTACTTTTAAATTTCTTGTTTGACCGTTTGTCTTATTCAAAAAAAATTTGTAAATAATAAAAAAAATAAAACATTATGAAAGTATATCTAATGATAGAATAAGTTATAATAAAATAAATAAGAATTACAACAAAATTTGAATAAGACGAACAGTCAAAAAAAATCTTAGATTCTAAAATGACATTTTCAATTGGACGGAGGGAGTACACAGCTAAGGTGTACTCCCCCGTCCCCAAATAAATGCCCATATCGCTTTCCAGGGAGTCAAAATTTTTAAAGTTTGATCAAATATATATACAAAATTATTATTGAGCATGGAGTATACTTACACAATATAATTATTTGAAGATATAAATACTGATATTATTTCTATATTTAGAGTCAAACTTCCTCGAGAAGCGAGTTGTGCATTTATTTTGGAACGAAAGGAATACACAACCTATGAAAACTAGACAAGAATGACATGACATATATCATGCCATAGCGAGGTTCACAACACAATGTAGTTTTCAATTCTACTTACCACTGTAGTAGCACTCGGCTTTTGGCATTTTTTTCGTCTTATGGATGGCCTATTATGTCTAGGATTGCAAACTGATTTTCTATCTTGTCTGTGAGTTTGTTTTAAACATAAGTGTGAGAAGTTTGTAATAATGTGATCTGATTTCTCACTCACCAATGAGAGTGAAGTCGGATGTTTATTCCATTATCTAAAAAAAACATTTGGGCCCTGATGAAGGCTCTCCAAAAACACCTCCAAAAGAAAATAACTTGCATGCACATGTCGTTGCAATGATCCAACCAGCAAAGAACACAAAATAATTTCACCCTAGAGCCAAATCCTTCGAAGTCCAAAACAATGTCTTCAATAAGGCTAATGCCAGGCACAACTGGCCAAGGTTCGACCTAGCAATTTCACCTTAGAATTGAGGAACTGCCCACTTCATCGTGCCCTAGATAAAACCACAAAAAGTTAAGTTGATTCCTTGTAGGCATTTAGGACACACTAGAGATCACATATTAAGTCTTCCCTACACATGATTTTTTTAGTTTTTTGTGCTCCAAATTTGTATAAATGTCAGCATTTATATAAAATGCCTAAGCAGGATGATGATGCTATACACTTCTCTAGCGAGTTAGTTATAATCTTAAAACACGTACCGCAACCAATAGAGAGGGTGTTTGGATCTATCTTGAAATCGATCCTTTATTGTCATTATAGCAATCATAACATCTTGTCCAAATGATTACAAAGATGTTCATTGGTGGTGAGGTCCAAACCGCTTGGCCTTTGATATATAGCAGCAGTTGCACTTCTCTTATTTATCTCAATGCAAGTACATGCATCAACAGGTTTGGTGCCTCATGAACATATAAGAAAATTAAATAGGAAGTCATAAAAGATAGCAATAGAAAATACCTTTTGTCAATAGTGTTTTTTATGGCAACTAGATATTTGATAGAAGAGCTTTAGTGAGCAAACTCTATACCATGCTATTCATAGGAATGCATCTTTCATTCTAAAGGTTGGTCATTTGAGTATTTGACATATGCTATCACATGTTGCAATGAAAAAGCTTTAAAAAAATAAGGTTTGTGAAGAAGATACGACCAAGGATAATTCATGGATGTAGACAATGGCGGAGCCAAAGGGGCGCTAGCAGGGGCCATGGCCCCCTAACATATATTTGACACTAAAAAATTACTTGTATTTCTTCAGTCACTATGGGCGAACATGGATCTGGCCGGCCCCTTCACGGATTTGGCCTGAACATGGATTTGGCCGGCCCCTCCATGGATTCGGCGTCCCGCATCTTGGATTCAGCCACAGATCCTCGCGTGCTAACAGCACATCTACTCCATGGATCTCCATTGGAGATTACTCTGCCCTAGGCTGTAACCACACTCGAAATCTCTAGCAGCGCTCGAGCAGCCTAGGCTCTAGATGATGGAGATAGCTGAAATCGAAATAGAGATCAAGAAGAGAAGATAGGAGAAGACAGGGAGAGAGAGAGAGACAACAAGGGAAAGGAGATGAAGTTGCCTCTCTAGGGGGTCGCGCGCTAGCTGGGCGGAGGAACGCCTGTGGAGGTGGAGAAGCAACGATGACGAACGGGAAAGCATGCGGCAATACGCAGCAGCATCAGCGATTGCTGATCGAGAGAAGAGAGGAATGAGGAGCGGGTTAGGGTTTGGGTTGGACAGAGGCCTGGAGGGTCTCTGCACAAAATCTCCAGGGGGTACGTGAAAAAATGAGCCAACTCTCGTTTTTCTCTTCTTCACGTTAGAATAAAATTTACATGAGGGGTTTATATACAAATTATTATAACGTGCACATTATTCATGGATAGTAGACTGGACCTCGGGTTAATTTCCCAGAAGATGGAGGACCTTTCTGCAAAATAGAAAGTGATGCGCGTCGGCGCGTGGAGGAGCCACTGATGCTGTGGTGCGAGGAGAATCGAGTGGTTTTTAATAACCCGATGCCACAAGGGAGTCGTAAAGGTGTGGTGCAATTACCGGTTCGATCTACACAAGTTTTTTCAGGGTAAATCAGTACTAGTCATTCTAGTAGACGGTGAGATAAACACATTTGAAAAAAGTTAACCTAGATTCAAAAACTTTTCCTAACATACAATATTACTACTATTTGTAGGGTTGCCAATAAAAAGAGAGGGAAGAAGAACCCGGACGACAACAACATCACAACCGTACTGTGGGCTTGAGCTATTGTATTGGGTATATTGCTGCTACTATCAGTTGTAGCAGGGCTTGTGTACTGGTGCAGGAATAAGAACGAGCAGAAAAAGTCCTGGGGTAAGTTCCTTTAGCTACATTCTTCAAATTGAACTACTTATATTACCTAAAGTCCAAATCTTAATCTAACTCATTTCATATTTTTCAGGTAAAGAAGTCTAGTGTACAGAGACAATAGTAGAGGTAAGAAGTTCTACACTGATATCATATTTTGATTCTGGAGATTTTTTTAAACATAGTTTCTCATTTATTAGAATTTTTAGGAGTTTTCTAGATATTTTAACTTTTTTCTAGAGCTAAGTCTAATTTATGAAAGCTAATAAATATATTTTTGCGGCATCTAAATATTTCATCTAGGTTTCTCGTGTCCACATCTAATTTTCTTGCAAATTGAGAATTTAAAGGTATTTTCATGCATGCCTTAAAACCTTATAAGATGCTTAAATAATTTTTTTTCATTAAAATGATGAAACAGCTCTCAAAACAAAACTCTTTTAACGGGTCAGCTTGACAGTTTGACGAGGAAACTACACTCGGGTGAAAAGGGAGAGAACAAAAAAGCACATTTCCCTACAATATTCTGCAATTTCTGACAGGCAACCAGATCAGCAGCGGAGCAAAAGGGGGCTGACATGGGCCATGGCCCCCTAACATATATTTGACACTAAAAAATTACTAGTATTTCTTCATATTTTTTTATTAAAATTAAGAGAGTAATAATAACAAGATTCTTATAGTATACACTTATTAATGTCCTCTAGATTATAAAATCATACAAAACACAAATATATATTAAATTAAAATTAAAATAACTCATATAAGCACATCTAAAAGACACTAGATAATAAAATTATCCATGTAAACACATCTAAAATATTGTCTCGCTAGACCATAAGATTTATGAAATCATATATCCTTATTGTCAACGAGTATGCCACCTAACACTGAAAAAATAACACCATAAATCTAAAATACATATAAGAAAATACGATCACCCATGACAAGTCAATGAATTAGCCTAGACGGTCACCACGAAAAACCTGACTAGTAGAGCTATTTTCAAAATTTGTAAGTTAAATTTTTATAGTTGGCCCCTCCTATGTATAATTCCTGACTCCGCCACTGGATGTAGACATGCTTTATGTTGATTATAGTATTTGCTTTTAAATAGTTCTTAACTTGTTGTGGACAATTCCTTAGCAAAACCCTGCCACTTGAGCATTTCCAGCAATGCCATCATCTACACAAGTTTGTAGAGTCGATAATTTAAATTCTGCATTCGAGAGGCTTGGTTTAGGTTTTCCAGAGAGGTCCTAGGTGCATATGATTCATTACCTTGTTTTTTATATGCCATATTAATGTAGATAGGAGCTAATGCCTTGAAAGGATCAAGATTCCCAAGAAGAGGGTGAATTGGGCTTGTTTTAAATTTCTAAAGAAAATATGAAAACCTAACAAATGTCAATTCTCCCCCAAGTTCTTAAAGTGTGTCCTAGCTATGAAAGCGGCAGCAATTCAAGATATGAAATGGACAACTAAGCAAGTAACAAGATAAGCAACCTAGCAATACTACTCAAGTCATGATCACAAGTATGAGATAGCAAGAATGAAAGACTTGAAAGTAAATTGCGGGAAGTAAGGAGCTAGGGATAAAGGAAGAGATGACACGGCGATGTTTTCCCGAGGTATCGAGGAGTCGACACTCCCCCTAGTCCTCGTTGGAGCACCTCGCAAGGTATTGCTTCCCCTCGATCCGCGCAAGGACCAAGTGCTCTCTACGGGCTGATTCTTCGCCGCTCCGGCTCGGTGAATCGCCCACAACCGATCACAACATGTGGAGAAGGGTCACCAACAAGCTCCCGGTGGTCACCAAGCCTCCAATCGCCACCAAGCCGTCTAGGTGTTGTCGATCACCAAGAGTAACAAGCACAAGACCTTCACTTGACCCACTCAAGGCTAGGAAGGTGAATGGATGCACACTTGTCACTCCTAATCACCCTAGGGAGGAAGAACAAGCTTTGCATCTCACAAATCTCTTCCTCACTAGGCTCTTGGTCTCTCAAGAACTCTCTCAAGCTTCCTTCAACTGAAACAATGGCCAAGAGAGCTAACTTGGACGAAATGGGCAACTATATATAGCCCCCAACCTCCAAACTAGCCATTATGTGCTTTTGCACTTTCCTATGAACCGTCGGACCAGACCACTATCGAGTTCGTCAGACCAATCACCATGGTCCAGAGCACACAAATCCAAAGGGACTTCACTGCTCAGAGGACCTCCAGACTACTTGCTATAGTCCGGAGGTCAGCACCAGACGAGGTCTGACGCTGAGTCCGACGTTCTCGACCTTACTGTTGTGCGTCGGACTAGCCGTCGGACTCCTCCGTCAGACTAGTCTGGAGCCTCTTCCAAGGCTCGGCTCCAACTCACCATCAATCGGACCAATCACATATGGTCCGGAGCTCCTTACACTGAACTCTTGCCTAAGACAGGCCGCCGGACTACCTCCAATGGTCTGACGCCTCTAAGGCAGACTAGTCCGGAGCCTCTCTAACCCTCTTCTTCACTTCTTTTCACTAAGTCTTGTGAAGGGGTTTTGTTCCTACCATCTTAAAGGTTGTTTGTAGGTTATCTAGGACTAGGTTTGACAAGTGTGCATACACCAACATTCTCAAACTCTCCTAGGTCAAGTTACTAATCTCATACCCCCTTAATAGTACAGCCAAAGAAAAACAAAGCCCTAGTCTATACTTAGTGCCCTTCTCACACCTTGTGGCACTAAGAACTAGCCTACTCTTCAACCTTAAGCTTCATCCTTTGAAAACCGAAACGAAATCTATCTTGGGGGCATGAATATCATAAAGCTCATTCACTTGCCATCACATATGACATAACTTACTTACTTTTGCCTCTGCAAAATACACATTAGTCATAATGATCTAGCATTGTCGTTAATCTCTAAAACCATGGGGCCTAGACGCTTTCATGCCTAATGAAAGATTGAAAGTAGTGACAGATATAGATAGAAGCGTGTCATTGTTGAGTAGTACTAAGTCGTAAGTGATGGACATATATAGTTAATAAGGCCTAATGAAAGATTGAAAGTAGTGACAGATATAGATAGAAGCGTGTCATTGTTGAGTACTCTCTCCGTCCAGTGTCGCTATTCGTGTCCATGCTACAAGTTTGACTCAATTTGTAGAAAATACGTGCAACGTTTATAGTTTCAAATAAATTTACTAAAAAACTAGATTCAAAGATCTTTCCAACGATACCAATATGTAGCATAAATATTAATATTTTTAAAAATATATTTAGTCAAAGAAGTTTCTTAGAATCCATAAACAACACTTATTTAGAGACGGAGGGAGTAGTACTAAGTCGTAAGTGATGGACATATATAGTTAACTAGCCGGAACCCCTCGCGTTGCTGCGGGCAGAGCAGAGCAGACCAGGGAAAAGGCAATGAATGGTACAGATGCATATGAGGACACTTGTTAACAGGGTGACAACAATTTGGTCCAAATAACATCGACGATATGAAATCCACATTTATAGTAGATATACACATGTTTTGTAACTGGTGCTAATCATATGAAATATGAACAATTGAACATAACAGTGAACCTCCTAAGATAGCTTGGGTTGCTGTTTGAGTTGATATATTGCAGGTGCAACAAAGGGTCCGACTCCATGAAAACGTCGGGCAAAAGGTAACAGTTTCAGGCAGAAGTAGTCGAGTTGAGTTTGCAGTCAAACTTGTGCATGATTCGAGTTCCTTTGAATGCAGAAGTGTATGCATCTTTTGGCAGCAAGGTCCCAGACAACAATTTTACAGGTATGGTTCATGTAGGCACTTGTGATGTTACAGATGTCACAACGGTTACCTGGGGCAGAAGAACAACAAATGAAGTGACAGCATATTCATAGCAGGAATGCCATGTTGATTAAAGAAAGAGAAACAGAAAAATATAATGGCAGGAGTATAAATAAGCATATACGTACTGAACAAAGTATGAGGATTAGGCCAATAGTTGTATAGAAACGTATGCAATTCAATGTCTTCAAAAGGCAAAATTTAAGTGAAACAAATCTCTTAAGTTCCAAGAAACGTAGAGCTTGACAGGCAACCATATCTCAATAAATTCGCATGGCTTGAAGAGCAACGATATGCGATCGGGTACATATCTGTAGCTCCTATATGGCTGCATACAGAGTGGACGCCATAGAAAGGGGGAATGAGTCCCTCTAAAAATGTTGAAAACATCTCTGAATGATTTCGAGCAATAATTTGCGAAAACAAATTTCAATGTTTCTCCCAGCATTTTCAAGGTTATATATAAATACTAACCACTCCCTGCATAACAAATTAAGACTTTTTGGCTTCATAAGACTCAAACTTTGGATTCGAAGGAGTACATTTGAAAACAAAAATAGGTTCCTATAATGGACACATGCCTTGTACCATGGACCCTAGATGGGTTGGTATAGAGTTTGATGGTCAGGAAAGTATCAGACATTTTAAAAAAAACACAGATAAGATGTTTGACATGGTATAGAAAAATAGGAAGCACATATACTATTTAAGTAACACCAGTATGCCTTTTTTTAAAATGATTAACAGCAGCATACCCTTTTTTAGGATTAGCAGCAGTAGGCCTTTACCAAGTTATAGGAAGCCAATCTGCACTATATTGTTAATTAGATCTTGCTGAATTTAGGGTATCCATGGCGGTGAAATACACAAATTATGTGTATATCTGAGAACAGTCTCATAATCAGACACAAAAAGGGAAAATAGAAGAATCACTATGGTAAAATGAAACATGGGATATACCCATACAGGCATTGCATGTGATAGAGAAGTATCGGTAGACAATTGAGTTGAGTTATCTGAAGCTATATGAACGGCATAACTAAACTCATGGAATTATTCTAGGAAGTACATATTGGTATGGTCAGAATTAGACTGCGTTTTTTGGGGGTAACAACTGACTTTAGGTACGTGGGGGAGAAATATCCAGAAGGCATATAATATTCTTAGTACCCTAAGTGATAGCAGTAGAATGGAAAAATACATGTACCTGTACCTTATTAGGCAAATGAGGCAAACCTGTAAAATAGAAGACAAATGTAAAATCTCAAGAAACTGTGTGATCCCAAGTTATCTATTTGGACCGTGGAGGTATGCATCGATTTGTACAAATTAGCTTATTTGCAACTTAAGAGAGAATCATAAACATGAAAAGACCATCATGAGTGTGACGGATGTGCACCCATGGATCCATGAACCGAAGTATGCACCAGAAGTACAGCAGATGAAACGGATGTGCAATTCACTTATAGACGGATATAGTTTTCTTCCATTGTCACAAAAATTGGGAGACATGAAGCCCAATCTTGCATTTATTCACATTGAAAGTGACGGATATTTTCTATGCCCCCATGCAATATGTAGAGGTCTCTACAGAGTAACAACATGATTTCCAACAGATCTTCCAAGGATGGTAATGGACACAAAATATTCTCAGATTGTGTATTCACTTGGCCTATCAATGCCTGATAGGACGGTGAAGCGATTCAACGGTTGTTTGTTCATGTAGTCTTTTCAAGAGGAAAAGATGATTTGTTGCTAGTTCTGGGAAGAAAATATGGTACTTCCACTGGGCAAAATGTGCTGATAGAACCTGAATCGCTGAAAGGATGCAATCCTCTTTGGGATCCCTTGATTTCAGCATGTTCTTTTTGGAACCTGAATGCGAAAAAACAACATTTAATCTAAACCATTCTCAGCATAAACAGTGCTCATCATATTAGTGCCGCTGTAAGTGATGGGGCATAGAAAAGATTGCTTATGTAGCTGATATAGTAGTAACCTAATCTTTTCGTGATATGATCGAGAACAGACATAATGAAACATTAATTATTGTAATTGTTATCATCACCCAGATTGTTTCCAAAATAAGTGACGTACCTTTAACACCGATGAGAAATTGGCTTTTGTCTTCGATGTTTGTTCTTTCTGAGAGACCTTCTCTAAATTGAAGGCAGTCAAATAGTAATGATTGCATCGAACAAAATATGTCACTGAAAGGGAAAAACAATTACTATATGTTGACCACTTTAATTGCTTTGATCGAGAAAAAAAAATAACTATATGTTTACCTTGAAAACAGGCTGTAAAAAAATTGCACTCATAGGTCCACCTCCATGCTGCCAAAGTTATTCCCACTTTCAGTGAGGTCCTTAATAAATATCTTGAGTACATTAATCATTGGATCAGTTCAGTAAACTTTGGTCCTGAACATTGCAAGAAAATCGTCTTGTTGGTGCCGTACTTCAGCAAGCATATTAGGAATTGTTGCTGTAAATTGGAGAGTAATGATGTCTGATTAGTATGGCATCCAGTGCATGGGCATAGCTATCTGCCGTGCTTATATTTTTAACGAACAGAGGGAAATAGGCAAGCATGTGTGGCAGGGTAAAAGGCAAATGTGAAAGCTTATTAAGTACTCGACAATGAAAAATATAGTTGAATTTATCCATTAACACACAAAATCCTCAACTATCAATTGTCAATCATAGAACCATAAATCATGCACAATTAAGTTGATAAGTATGTCATCGCCGTGATGTAGTCACATGCTATTGGTGAGACGGGCTAACAATACATGAAAAGGAAAGCTAGTAGTCCTAATTTACAACATCGATGGCACAATGAAGGTGCACAGATTTGGGACCAAATAACCATATCAGGAAGCTTATACTACCTGAATAAGGCGAAGGAATCAGTCTCAGATGCAGACAGCATACATGAATGTTTTGGAACATTAGGGCATGATCTGAAATTTGCGAGAGGCATGTTTAGAACTGAGAAGAACCTTTGTGTGTAACAGAAGGGTAAATAGGAAAAATGGCCCATGGGATATATATGACGAACGTTTATACCAGCACTGAAGCAATCCGTACATGGAACTGAAGCATCCGCACTGGAATCTGACCGCACCAAAAAAAAGAACAGGACCGGTCCTCTCTGGCAAGGGAAAAAAAGAAATGAATGAGGATTAGAACATATGAAACAACAACGAAGAGGGAAAAAAGAAGGATTAATTCATACCCTGTGCTGCAAGGTCGAAGGCCGGATCTGACGGTTGGAGCTCTGCCCGCGGCACGAGAGCCGATGACGCGGCGACATAGCACGACGGGTGCAGGGCACGGAGCAACGCGGGATCTGACCATCCATGGCAGACTGAAACGCGGCCGTACACGGCGACGCAGACCCTCTCAGCGGGTGAACGACGATAGAAACCCTAGCGCGGCCGCGAAGGAGACGGCGGCAGCGGGAGACGCTTGCTGACACACCGAGGACGCCGGCACGCTGTGCGCGTCCAGCGCCGCGAGGAGGCAGAACAGGGAGGAAGAGGGCACGGATGGGAGATGCGGGCATGGGGCGAGCGGAGGAGGCGATGCAGCTGCCACTCCTAGGGAGGGGCGTCAGCCGGGGATAGGAAGACAGAGTTAAGCACGTGGGCCAGCAAGCGGTGGCCGCAAGCAATCGAGACACGGTGGGAGATAAGGAGGTGAGGGAACGGCTGAGATGGCTAGCCAAGAACGGTCACGATGGATGTACTGTAGTTGGAACAGTAGTAAACAGTATAGGCACTGTAGTTGGAACAGTGTACAAACAGTAGATGACGGGAAGAACTAAAGATTCTATATGATATATGATGATATGATAAGGCCCATCACTATTGAGCGTACGAGGTGATGGAATTAAGCTTGATCAGATAGAGGCGAGCATGCACACGCGCATATAATGACAGCTACATTGACGACTAGATGAGCTGATGGCAGTGCAGTGCACTGCATGCAAAAGAAGCACAGAAAAAAGTTTACAAGACAGAATGATTGCTGATGAGTGATGAGTAGCCACGCGAGAACTACAATTACTGCCACTACACTGTTCTTCCTGCTGTTCCTGCCCCCGATCCCGCTGCATGCCACAGGTTAGCAGCAGCTGTGAGCCTGTGATTCATTGGTCTGGGTCCCATGCTGCCGGCGGCGATATGATCCATCCAGCCGGCGGTGGTAGTCGCCGATCACGGGTACGGGTGCGGGACGTGACGGGTATTGGCGCTGGCGAAGCTGTAATCCTGGGTCGACTCCATCGCCACCCTCTCCGGCACCACATCTCCGTCGCCTTCCTCCTCCTCCTCCTCCTCCTCTGCCGCCGCCGTCGAGGCCGTGTAGTGCCCGCGCGCCACCGCCTCCTGGACACGTACGTGCAGCATTGCTATTATTATTATTAAGTTAACGAGAACCATCGGTTTAGGCACGCCCTGTTTAATCGATCAGATGAACGAGCAATTGACGCGCGCGCCCACTCACACACACAAAAAACAATCCTAGGATTGTTTAAAAAGTTGTAATCTTGTTAGTTGAGAAATCTGCTCTCTCTCACTCACACACACACACAAATGGCAGCTTACCAGCTGCCATTATACGTATATAGGAAAATAAAATACAGTATGATATTTGAATCTTGCACATCATGATATTGTCTCCGGCCGGTGGCCAGATGCATATATGCATTCCTTTGATCTAGTATCAATCAAATTGCGTTTGCAACTAATCTTACCTTGCATTTGAACCCGGTAATAGACTAAAAGGTAACGGGTCTCGAAAGACGAAAGCTATGTAAAAAATAAGGGCAGGCAGTAACAATTGAAGCTTCATCTGGGGAGGGGTGGGGGTGAATGGATCAGTGACTGACCTGTGGTAGAGCTCTCTCCAGTGCGATCGCCACGCCATGCTCCGACTCCGAGGCCGGAGCAGCACCCGCTGCAAGAGATGAGAACACAGAGACGAACGAAAGCCGTTCAAATCAAATCAAAGTCGGCGGCAAGGACCCCAATCCGGAAGGAACTGGCCGATGCGGGACAGCAGATGATGCCCAGGTAACACATACCGAGAGAAGCCCATGGCGCGGTCACGGCGTCGGCGCAGAGCGAGAGCAGGGCCACGGCCACGGCCAGGAGGAGCACCGCGACGAGGCGGAGGACCCCGCCGCCGCGCCCGCGTTGCTGCCTTTGTTGCGCCATCACATTGCCAGCCAGTCCGGGCAGCGCTGCTCTTCGCTTTGCCTTGTCGATCTCCGCGTGATGATCCCGTGAGGCGGGTGGGGGAGGAGCTTTGACTTGCGCCTCCCCACAGTGGCCGCTTTTTTATAAAGCAAGCTGGCGGCGTCCACTCCCTACCGTAGCCATGCCAATGCCAAGCGTGCGACAAGTGAAAGTGATGGCTAGGCTGGCTGGCTGGCTGGCTTGCGCGCTGCGGCAGCACGGTCGTTGGTCTGACGAGACCGAGATCATCTGCGTCGTCTCGTCTGCGTCTCCCAGGAATGGCCGGCTCCTTCGAGGGAATATGGAGGAGGACGTGAAACCGGCTCGAGCGGCGGCCACTGACACAGCGGCGGGCGTTCACATCTCGATTGTCGCGGACGCAGAGGATCCGCCGGCCACGGCGCTGCGACTTGCGGCGACCGCGCTCACACGGACCACGGCCAGCAGGTCAACCACCGCCCATTATTCTGCCCTACTGCTTGCTGGCTTGGACTTGTGTTCTGTTCGCGAGCACCACCAGCCTCAGATTCTTCTTCCTTCCCGATGCTGGGCACACGCACATCGATCAGGATTAGCTGTCGCACGGAGACACAGAGCTAAACGCTCTGCTAACCACTGCCCGCTCGCGTTATTTAAGCGTTTGATTTGAATAAATATGCTAATCCGAGCTTAGGATCTCGCCCAGGCCCAGCTGCATGCGCACATCGAAATCGGCATCTCGCAGGGTCACAGGCGGCCCGGCAGACAAGAAAAATATTCAAAGCTTTTGGGCATGCCCCGTTCCGTGCTTCGAGATTTGTCTCGTGTCCCCGGGTTTAACTGGCCGGTGGCAGGGATGATTAGCGTGTTCTAGCCGTCCCTTGCAGCAAGAGTAAGGTCAGTTTGAGAAATTTCATGTATATTAAATTTAGTGTTATATTAGCGAAAAGATAATCTCTACATCAAACTAGGAGAGAGAGAAAAAAGTTTCATAGAGATAACACGTATGAGCGTGGTTTTCAAAATGTTGGCAACCACATGAAACTCCCATCAAGAATTCAGAATTTGTTTCATCAGAGCATCATACTAAATTATGATTTGGTGCATATAGGACCCACAAAATATCAAAATACATATAAAATCCTGCAATGAAAACTTACATTGAAAAAGAACATATTTTATATCAAACTTCACCTATTGGAAACTGGGAGGTGAAACTTGACATTAAAACTATCTTTAACAACCCCATGCTAATTGTATACAGTATAAATTTATAACCAATCTACGAGCTCACTCGTGTAGTAGTTCGCTTACTTTTAATTCATTTATTTTTTCTCATTTTTTTTACGTAAACTGAATGTAGAGTCTTTTTTTTTTTGCGACTAACTGAATGTAGAGTCATAGCTCGCTTCTATACCCTTCTTCACATTACTGTAGTACAACTTACATACTACCTAAAATCACTCACTTTACTTGTTCTTAGTTCCCCCGCCACAACAGTAAACAATACTAGCTTTCTATGATAGCTAAAAGTGCTAATAGTTTATGCGGCAGTTTAACACTGTTTTAGCTGATTTGTATGCGAGAAAAATATTATTTCACTATCAAAAAGGTAGAACTGATTTTGACGGATAAGCTCAAACGAACACGTGATTACACGAATCTAACCTAGCCCAGCCCGTCTCATGCATTTCTCGGGTGATTGTGTGTCCACTTTAATCTAGCCTAGGATGCAAAAAGGCCCATATATTGGTTCCTGGGAAATGAAATTGGTTCGTTTTATTTCATTCAGTGTGGCCCATGTGTACGAGCAAATTTTTCTGCTATTCCAACCTTGCATATAGTTTCACATACCAGTGTCGAACCACTATTCCAACCTTGCATATAGTTTAACGTACCAGTGTCGAACCACTATACCAAAGGATCGTTTCTATTAGTTAAATTCATTTACGAATGAGAAAACATATTTCACCTTATTAAATAATATTTTAGACAAAAAATATGTTATAGGAAATCTCATAAAAATGAAAAACACTATATGTAATAAGGAAAATGAGAAGAAAGTGAAAATAAAAAAGGTTAAATTAAAAAATAAATAATAGTAAATGTAAATAAGTGGAATAAAAAATGAAATATAATATAGAAAAAAGATGGTTATAGAACATTTCAGTTATACTATCTAAACATCCTAAAATATATCATAGAACATCGCATGTATAATTGTATACAACATGAACATCGCACTTATATTCTATGAGATAAAACAAAACAAATAGTGGACATGAAATGAAAATACAAAAGAAAAAATAGAGTATAAGAAAATAATATAAAAGGTCAATAAGTAGAATGAAAATAAAAGATAATATTGAATAACTCATAAAAAAGCAAAATAATAAATAAACTTATAACATCATATGGATACCAGTAGAACAACTTATAATATATTCAGAACATCTCACGAGTGCTACGTGAATACTCAAAGATAATCACTAAACATCTAATTATACTACGTGAACATTATAAAATACAACATAGAACATCATAGGTATAATATGCGACTATTAGAACAAGACATATGGAAAAAAAAACATGTAATAAAGGAAAATGAAAAAGAACAATACTTGAATACCACCTAAACAACCTAAAAATACTATAGAACATCTCACAAACACTATATCAATACTCAAAGATAATCATGAAACATTTCATTCATACTCTGTAATCATGCAAAAACACATAGTAGAGCATCACATGCATGTTAGGATAACTATGATGTACCTCACAAAATACATAAAACTAAAACAAACATAAAAATAAAAAGGGAAAATTAAAATAATAATTAAATTAATAAAATAAATAAGAAGACAAATGAATAAAAATATAAAACAAAAGAACAAAATCTAGAGAGAATAGAAAGGAAAATAGAAATAGAAGAAAATATACAAAAAAATTAAAAAAAAACACACCTAAAGTGTGTAAGCTTTATAAAGAAATGAAAAGGAAGAATAAAACAACATCAAGAAAAGAAAAAAAAGAAATAGAAAAAGTAAAAAAGAGCGCTTCGTAAACGTGCTCACTATGTATGGCTATAGATTTGAAGATCCTTTGGTGGACTGGCCAACTACAACAACCCTACAACAAAAAATATAAATACTAAAAACAAACAAAAATCAAGAAAGATAATTATAATAGAAGAAGAAAGAAACCTAACAAAAAAAACTAGCCATGCAGACAAGTATATTAATATAAATATCTTTATATGAACACCGTATGTATCATAGAATAATAAACAACCACAAGGAAAAAAAGAAGACAAAATAAACCATATAATGTTGGAAATAAAATGAATGTACAAAAGTGATAAAGAAAAAAAAATAAAATAAGAATTAAATATAAATAGTTCAAAGAAAAAACGTAATATAATATAATACACAAAGGCTAAAAACATAATAACAACTAACATAGGATCACATGAAAAAAGAATTAAAATAAATATAAATAAAATAAAAAGGAGGAATAGAAAACCATGAGTAAAATAAAAGAGAAATACAATAAAAATGTTAAAAAGGATAAAGAGAAATGAGAATAAGAATAAAAAAATAAACATTAAAAATAAATGTAAGAAAATAGAAAGAAAAGAAAAAGAGAAACATGAAGTACATTGCTACTCCTTGCATGCATGGCCAGCTCATCACCCGCTCATTCGCCTTTCTATTGGGTCCGAATAAGGGTTATTTATTGGGTCTAAATAAAAGTAAGTATATTAGTGTTGTCTCATATATGGTCTCATATAATACCATGTAATTTTAAGATGAACTAATAGAAAATTTATATAATAATTATTTTTTAAGTTGTCTCATACTAACTCATGATTTCTTAATTTATGTATAGGACAAAAGTAATTTTTTGAGTTGTGTAACAATAACAACTCATACAATGGTATAATAGTTGTCTCATAGTCCTAATCTTAACTCATGACGTGGTTGTTTTGCGAAACAATGACATCTTTCTTCCTCATGTTTTTCTTTCCTTCACATAAGCAAAAATATAGTTAATTTGTTCTAAATTATAAGACATTTCAAAAATCTTGGATAATCAAAATATCTTAAGTTTAACAAATTTATATAATAATATAATAACATTTATAGTCTAAAGTCCAAAAAAGCAAACTAAATTTGGCTCACTTTCCAAATCACGGTACAAAAATATCTCCACAACACCTGGTCCGACTGTAGCGCTGCCCGCTAACAGCCGTGGCAATTGGCAAAGGCTACGAAAATGTTAATAAAAAAAAGCTTCGAAATGGCTGCGAACTAGCCCATTAATATCTTGGCCATATCATAATTTTTTGTTCGATTTGAGCTGAGCGAAATACATGATATATATAAAATGTATTTTGCGGGATACTCTCTTCGTCCCTAAATAACTATCGTTATTTATATGCATACCGTAAGTTTAATTTAATTTATAAAAAATACTTACAATATTTGTATTTTTAAATAAAATTATAAAAAAATTAGATTCAAGTATCTTTTCAATATACTAGTTATTATCATAAATATTAATTTAGTTTCTCGAAAAACGAAAACGACATATATTTAGAGACAGAGAAAGTAGGTGCTAAGATAGAGATATATTAAAATAATCTAGTAATATATACACAAACAATTATATTTATCCAAATATACGTATCTAAAGAGTATTTTAAATGTCGGAGATGGGTACTAAGCTGGAACGAATTCGGATCAGAGATATATTAAAATAATCAATAGTATTTATCCAAGTATAATATATCTACACATACACTAGGCACCAAGTAATCAAAACTAGCGCCTCCTCTATTTAGGATTTATTTAGCTGCACTGATATCCATCTCATCCATTTGTGTTGTGTGAAATAAGGTGGATACAAGTGTAGCTAAACAAGATCTTAACATTTAGCATATAAAACAAATCACATCACACAATATTCTTTCAAAAAAAATCACTTCGTATTATAGGTCTCATGTTTTATACTCTACAAAACTATTTAGGCTTTTATTTTAATTCCGGGAAAGAAAAACGAGGGTCTTCTACTTCACTTTATGCTTTTACATACGGATATGTTTGTGATGTATTTGATGAGAGAAATATCGTATAATTCTATTATAGACATTGGATAGTTAATATAAAATTTATAAATAATCTAGTTGAGATAGGTGAAGCTAAAAATTTCAGATCCTATAGCTTTTTGTGTGTTAGTGAGAGAGAGATGAAAGAGAGAAACAGATTCTACTATCTACACTAATAGGAATATTGTGTCGGTGGGAGCCGGAGCACTAAAATCCATGGCAAAGGACCCTAAATTGTGATCGGACGCACAAGACGCCGCGGGATTTGTTTCGCCGCCTGGCGGCAGCGGAGAAGACAAGTGGCCACCAACAGTGGCTGCTGCTGCGCTGCGCTCGTCCTTTTCTGTCCTTGCACATGCACGGGTGGTGGGCCCGTCCTGATCCGGAAGATGAAAAAAAAAACAAAAGGCAGCCGAGCACTCTTTGTCCTCTCGCCTTCTCCAGCAGCGCTACTTTTACGCATCAGTTCACAGTTAAGATCAGTTCAGGCCTTGTTTAGCTCCTCATAAAATCCAAAATAGAACTAAACACTATCTAAAATAGTTGATAAAAAATGATTCATTCTTCATTTTTATTTTTAGACTTAAAAGACTAAAATAAATTAAACTTTACATTGATTTGTATGTCAAACTAACTATCCTTATCATTGAAATAAAAAATAAATCAAATTTTGGTTCGAACTAAATACCCCACCAAAATATTTTACATTCTGAATTTTAAAAATTCAAAATAGTTAAGATTTTGAATTTTGGATTTTAGTTGGAATTAAACAAGGGCTAATACAGCCTCAAAAAATGCCTCTTCCCGGGCAACATAAATAACAAAAGCCTTCGCCCCGCAGTTTCACAGCTCGTCAGGTAGGTTCGGAACCGGAAACGCAAAACAGCGGCAGCAAGGGCAAAAAGGGAAGGACATACCACCAGAAAAATGCGTTCGTCCTTTTCGTGGCCTGGCCCAGCCCAGGCCCACGGCACCACGTGGGAGAAGGCGACTCCAGACGGGTCCCACAACAAAGCTGCGTCACCGTCTCGTCGTAAAGATCAAGCGGGCAGGCGAAAAAAAAAAGATCGAGCGGGCAGAGGCGTTATCAACCAACCAAACAAACAAACTCTAGTGTTAATTTTTGCGACGCAGAAAAACTAGTGGCTCAAATCGCGCTCATGGGAAGATCCTATGTGCCAGGTCAATGGGGTGCCACGTGGCCGCGGGGACCACCTCTTGTGCTAGACTGCTAGTGGATTTAAGGTACGTGGAAATCCACTGGTCGAGCCATTTTTGAGCTATTTCTGTGCTGCCTTCAACTTCCACAATCTCTAAATATTTGTCTTTCTCACTTTCTAAAAAATAATTTTAAAATAACTTTAATTAATTTTATATAAAAATTTATTAATATTAATTATATATAATTAATATCATTAGATAGATCTTTTAATATACTTCCTCCATCACAAATTATAAGACATCCTAAGAATTTTGGAGAGCAAGTTTGACCAAACTTATATGACAATATAATAACATTTATGATATCAATTAAGTATCATTAGATTTGTTATCAATTATATTTTCATAGTATGTCTATTTGATATTATAAATATTTATAGTTTTTTCTATAATTATTTGTCAGATTGATGCTTTGGCTCTCCAAGATTCTTGGAACGTCTTATAATTTGAGATGGAGGGAGTAGTTTTTTTTAATAAATTTATTTGGAGACACAAATATTGCACATATTTTATATAAATCTAGTTAAAGTTGTGCCACGAAAATCTAAAACGACAGTTAATAAGGAAGGAAGAGAGTATATGGTTTACTGCTGGACTGCTCTACCCGCTACTACGCTAGGCTTGCTCATTGTTTCATACTCGTAGCACAACCGCATATATACAATTGGAATTATCATTCCTATAATGATTTTTCAAAGGTTGTTTATCCATTGATCAAATTTAGGCATGTTTAGATGCTTTAGTGTTAATAGTTAGCGGTTAAAAGTAGCAGTAAGTGGAGGTGTTCACAAATAATTTATTAGTTGGTGAAGGGGTGCTAAACAAGTGTGCATATGTGGCGGGTGTTGCAGCTCTTGACGCACTCTAATTTTATTAGGGACAAATATTCATAGGAGTCCATTAAGGCCCCTTTGTCAGTTTAATATGTAGACTTTTTTCTCCGTCTATGTATAGCTAGTTCCGCGTTTCTCCCTAGTCGCTTCATGCTCGCCACCCAGTCTACACCATAGTTCCATGTCTTGCGACTCCGCGAGTCGCCAAAGGTATGCCACTTACGCCCAAGTTATAGAGCACCAAAGTCAGAGGCACCCCTTGGCCCTTGCTGGCTCACCGCTCCTCGTCTCCGTGACTTTTAGTTATGCTCTTTGTTGATACATATTGCTTAGAGCATCTCAAGAGATAGCCCCTAAAATAGGCCTCTACTTTTTATTTGGGTGCTCACTTTTTCTGGGCTGAGCTCCAACAGTGGCACTCAAAATAGAACCATCAAATCCATTTTCTCAATGAATGACAAATGAGACCCACTTGTCATAGACTTACTCGGTGAAAACCCTAGTTAAATTTTGAGTAATTGATGAAACCTTGGAGTACTAACCTATTGTTTCTAAAGTGATGATTTGAAACAGGTTGGTACACTTCAAATAATAGAGCTAAATGATCATGGTGATGAATGGTGAGATTCTTTTGGGACGTGATTGGCTGCCATGATGGAATCGTCCAAAGGGCCGTCCAACATCATATCGTATACTTTGGTCTTGTTTGGTTACTTGCATCGCATCATTTGCCTGCTTTCTTTCGTTCCTTTCTCCCCTCCACCCGTATGACCCCATCTTCTCGTTTTCTCCTTCCCTCACGATGCACGTATGTTGTAGGGGAGCAAGTGTTAAACACTCAGAACTCTCATTTATTCATGTAACTAAACATGACCTTCTCTCATACTAGACGAGTAGTTGACCTAGGATTTTATCGTAGGGTATGCTACTAAAAAATTATATGCAATTCGGTAAAACCTATTTGTCATTCATGCATTTATTATCAATCTAGTACAAAACATTTACTAATTTTCATGTGCCTTGTAAAAACAAGGGCGGTAGAACCGCATAGCTAGAGGTCAGAGAGGGAGAGCAAACATACAGATGTCAGAGGGACCTCAGAAGATGGACGCGACGACACTGCACTACATTTGCAGCCTGTGGCATGCCCGCGACAAAGCAGGAATGCTTTGATGGATGAATGCTTTGATGGATCGACTCTCGAGTCAAACAATTTGTGCATGTGGCGGTTCCCGAAACATCAAGTCAATCACTGAATGTTCGAGTGAGTGGAGCGATAGACTATCAAAATTGGTATACTGTAGGTCTATCTCTATACTAGATTAATAACATAGACAAAACACAAGTAGGTGCATGTTTTCAACTTCTCGGGAGCATGGACGGGCACTTATCTCGTCTCCCCATCCTCGGAGCAACCGATCGCACCCTTGACCCTGCCTGCCCCTACGGCCTTATGGTATGCGAATTACTGTACCACTCCAGAACGCACCCGTTGACTACTCCATTTTTTTTTTGGCTTCTCGATGAATTACACGGGACGTCGAAGCCCGGAAGCGGCGGCTAGGTAACGGCCACACCAGACACCACAGTACCACACCAAGTCACCCAGGCCACTCGGGCCCCACCTGAACAGGAGAGCGAAAAGAGCGCAAAAAGAAGGACGAAAAGAGTAGGAAAAGCGGGAGCTGGTGGCCGCCCCTTTGCGCTCCGCTTTTCGAGAGATTCGCACCCGGGAGCGCTGACGTCACACTCGCTGCCTCCCAGCCACGAAAACTCGTGGCTGACGGGCGCCCGTGCCGCTGAGCTGGACGCCAGCTGTCACGCCTCCCCGCGCACTGCGTCTATCACGGTTGCAGAGCGAGGCCCCCATCCTCAAATTCCTCTGTTTTTCCCCCAATTGCACAACACCCCGTTCCCATGTAGAGTACTCCAGCTACTATATCCATTAGAGCCTGCTGCCTCAGCCTCTCTCTCTCTCTCCTCTCTCTCTCTCTCTCCAGCTTGGTTCCTCTCTCTCTCCGCTTCGACTTCGAGAGCGCGTAAGCAGCAGCGGCTTGCGCTCCTGTCGATCTCGCGGGCAGGAGCAGGACGAGGATGTCGGATCAGAAGGATCCTGGGATCAAGCTCTTTGGCCGGGCGATCCCGTTGGGGCCGGAACCTGCGCCGGCCCACCATGACCTGCCGCCGGAGGTTGCGGCGGCGGCGGCGGCGGATGAGGTTAGTATACGATCTCTTTCGCGTTGTCACTCCAGCGAGTTGCAGAGTTGCCATGTCACTACCGTTGTGATTGTGGATGGGAGGACGTACGAGGAGATGCGATTTATCTTATCAGCGGTTCAATTTATGTTACGCGCTCTGTTTCAACTCCTTTTTTTTCGTTCGCGATTAAATTTTAGTGTCGAGGCTATTTAGAATTAGGATGGAAGTCCAGAATTGTGTGGGCGCTACGAGGTGAAGATCAGCGCGAAATTCGATTTGGATTTATGAGTGGGTGCGTAGACCTAAAAACACCAGGAATGGGTTTTAGTATTGCGTCCACTCACAGTTTGTGCCTGTAATTCTGGACCACATTTTTTTTTCTCTTTAGCAAGCAGACGTAATCAGTTCCTGCACTCTACAGGAACTGGCTTCCATTCCTCGTTCCAGACGGGGTCCCAGTCTCAGTTCGACCTCAAACTTTTGTGTCCAAAATTCATGTAAGCCGCTGCAAAAGAGACTAGCTGTTGGCTTGCTGTGGGTGTAGATGGGGCAGCCCATGCCACAGTAGCAATAGGCATAGTTGGTAGGGTGTTGTCCTCCTCACCTTGCTTCCTCAAAGTAGTTATTGCTGAGGAGTCCAAAGGTAGAAATCAGTGCAAGGTGTAGCTCCTTTTTGTGGTGGAGTGGTCATTCCATTCCATGGACCAGGACCATGGCCTTGTCACTGTCCAAGAGTGACCGCTTAGGCGCTTCGCTTTTCATCTTGAAAATAAGATGTATTGATTGATTTGGTTAACAAGGGACGTGCATGAATTTGTATGATCAGGAAACTGACACTAAACAAGGCAGTCTAAGAGTGTGTGAGAAAAAGGATTAAGAGGGGAGATTTGAATCATCCCTTGTTTTTAGTTCGTCAATGTTTGGGTGTGCATTTTTCTCCACTTCATGTACGAGGCCACACTGCTACAGCTGATAAAATTTGTATATGAACTGCCGAACATTGTGGATTTATACTCTTTATAAAACTAAAACGCTACAAAGCATATCTGCCACTATGGCTGGCTATAGCTGCTGTTGCCTTTTTCTTTAGCCTGCTGCTACACTGCTATAAACACTATTGAAATTTTGATAAGAGTTTCTTGCTATAATCTTGTAGGATCAACACAACGAGAAAGAAATGAAACCAGCTAATCAAATGGTTGACATGCCACAAGAGAAGGGTAAAGAAATCAACGTTGACATGCCACAAGAGGAAAAGGATAATGAAATGAAGGTTGATCCGCCGCAAAAGGAACATGATGATGAAATGAAAAATGATGCACAACAAGAGAAAAAAGATGAACAAATGGAAGTCAATGCATCACCAATGCATGCAAATATAGAACCAGCCAATTTACCTCCCTCAGAGCATAGGAAAGAAGACGAGGGCCTGATGAACAGTACCGAAGATAAAGCAGCATCAGATCCAAAGGGGGAGAATGAGAAGATATCAAATGAGGAATCAGGTCAGGACAAGGCACTTAAGAAGCCAGATAAGATTCTACCTTGTCCTCGGTGCAACAGCATGGATACAAAGTTCTGCTATTACAACAATTACAATGTTAATCAACCAAGGCACTTCTGTAAGAATTGCCAGCGGTACTGGACTGCAGGGGGCAGTATGAGGAATGTACCTGTTGGTGCTGGGCGGCGCAAAAGTAAGAATGCATCATTGCACTACCGTCAGTTACTGATGGCCCCTGATTGTATGCTGGGGTCTAGAGTGGACATATCAAAGTCAGTGCTCCCGGAAGCTCTTGCATCTCCACCTGCCCCGATACAGCCAACCAGTAGAAATGAAACTGTTCTAAAATTTGGGCCTGAGGTACCACTTTGTGAATCAATGGTGTCAGCACTGAACATTGATGAGCAGAATCTAAACAACCCTGGATCAGTACCAAGAGGTGAAAATAGGGAAGATAACCCTGGATCAGGCACATCATACAATGGTGTGCCTGAAAACATGGTTCCCATCGATAAGAATGGAGCACCAGTTCATTGTAACGGAGTTGCCCCAGTGCCTCAATATTACCTTGGTGCCCCTTTCATGTACCCTTGGAATGTAGGATGGAACAATGTCCCTGTGATGGTGCCAGGTAAAAGTACGCCCGAATCTGCTTCTGCTTCTGCTTCAGAGAGCTGCAGTACTAGTTCAGCTCAATGGATGAACTCTCCCATAATGCCAGCCTTAAGACTTCCTAGTCAAGCATTTCCATACCCACTTGTGCCACCTGCGCTTTGGGGCTGTTTGTCTGGATGGCCAGCCACGACTGGGAACATGCCATGGATCGGAACTAACGGTTGCGTGTCCCCGTCGTCATCAAGCAACAGCAGCTACTTGGGCAACGGGTCTCCTACTCTGGGTAAACATTCCAGGGACTCTAATCCACTGAAAGAGGAGAAGAGAGAGAAATCACTGTGGGTTCCCAAGACACTCCGGATCCACGATCCTGATGAAGCTGCAAAGAGTTCAATATGGGCCACCCTTGGCATCAAATCCGGCGACCCTGGCACTTTCAAGCCTTTCCAGTCCAAGGCCGAGAGCAAGGGCCAGAGATCAGATCCTGCTCAGGTTTTGCAGGCGAATCCAGCAGCATTATCACGTTCGCAATCGTTCCAGGAGAGCTCGTGACTTCAAATCTGCACTATATCTTATAGTTTTGGTACTGTAATAGTGTACTCCTTACATGCTAGTAGAGTTTTGCGTTATGTGAAAAGATCCGCAGAGAGCTTCTTGTATAGCCACGTAGTGGAATTGCAAAAAGCTTCAATGAGAACTACTAAAGAGTTTTGGGCCTGAGGTACCACTTTGTGAATCAATGGTGTCAGCACTGAACATTGATGAGCAGAATCTAAACAACCCTGGATCAGTACCAAGAGGTGAAAATAGGGAAGATAACCCTGGATCTGGCACATCATACAATGGTGTGCCTGGAAACATGGTTCCTGTCGATAAGAACGGAGCACCAGTTCATTGTAACGGAGTTGCCCCAGTGCCTCAATATTACCTTGGAGCCCCTTTCATGTACCCTTGGAATGTAGGATGGAACAATGTCCCTGTGATGGTGCCAGGTAAAAGTACGCCCGAATCTGCTTCTGCTTCTGCTTCAGAGAGCTGCAGTACTAGTTCAACTCTATGGATGAACTCTCCCATACTTCCTAGTCCATCATTTCCATACCCACTTGTGCCACCTGCGCTTTGGGGCTGTTTGTCTGGATGGCCAGCCACGACTTGGAACATACCATGGATCAGAACTAACGGCTGCATGTCCCCGTCGTCATCGGGCAACAGCAGCTACTCGGGCAACGGGTCTCCTACTCTGGGTAAACATTCCAGGGACTCTAATCCAATGGAAGAGGAGAAGAGAGAGAAATCACTGTGGGTTCCCAAGACACTCCGTATTGACGATCCTGATGAAGCTGCAAAGAGTTCAATATGGGCCACCCTTGGCATCAAACCCGGAGACCCTGGCACTTTCAAGCCTTTCCAGTCCAAGGTCGAGAGCAAGGGCCAGAGATCAGATTCTGCTCAGGTTTTGCAGGCGAATCCAGCAGCATTATCACGCTCGCAATCGTTCCAGGAGAGCTCTTGACTTCATACCTGCAGTCTATCTTATAGTTTTGGTACTATAATAGTGTAATCCTTACATGCTAGTAGAGTTTTGCGGTATGTGAAAAGATCAGCAGAGAGCTGCTTGTACAGCCACGTAGCGGAATTGCAAAGAGCTTCAATGAGAACTCCTTATGAGATATGTATGTATTGTAAATACTTGACATACTGGTGTTGTATATTCAGTATTAAGCAGGACTCAGGAATAGACTCACCACTCCTCGTTTGGCTCTGGTTTATGCTGTAAACAGTTAACATGTAGTAGACAATGTTGCAGTGAATGAACTAAATATACTATCAAATGAATCGTTTTAACTGTCAGATTGTATTTTGTTTCACTGTATTCACTGTGTTGGGCATATCCAAATTTCACATCTATGAGCAATTCTCAAACCTAGGAAAGGGTATCAAGTGATCAACGTGAATTATGCCAGTTCCTTAATGCAAATCGAGTATAATATCAACAGGAATTACATTGCAGCACTGATTCTGTAACGCCTAAAAAGATACAGGTCTTGTTTGGATCTCATGCATATTTTAAGAAACTTGATAGTGGCTATAGATCATGGTTCAAAAAAACATAATTAAACCTCGTTTACTCTCGATTAAACCTAAAGCGGAACCCTAGCGTCTCGTTTAGGGCCTAGGTGTCGAATAAAACTCTGAACATGTCTTGGTACTGCGCATATGCGTGATGCAGTGCTTAAACAACATAGAAACACGAAAAAGCGGTAGCCTGGCTAGGTTGATGGGCTATGTCTGAGCATGCGGGCTGGAGGGTAGGAAAAAAACATGCAAAAAAAAAAATCAGGGAAAAGGGAAACAAGATGTGTGGGGATCAAAATGGTAAGTCTTTTCGCCACTTCTTTGCAAGTTTACAAGAATTTGAATCGAAATTGCCTTAATGTGTTTAAATTTCTTCTGAGATTGATTTTTGGCATCTTATCTGAGCCACGTGTGTTGCTAGAAAAAAAAACAAACGATTAATCACATTTAATCTTCCTAGGCACTAGTCAGTAGGCTGGCAACTGCCTAGCGACTAGTGTTTTCTTGAACCTTGCTATAGATTATAAGGATCTGGATTATACATTATGTGGATCCATAGTCAGACCGTAGATTCAGTTGACCCTGTTTAGTAGTAAAGCTCTAGAGCTAGATTAGGTGTTTGTAGTTATAAAAAAACCTTGGATTCTTAAAATAGAGATGTGTTGGTTCAAAGCAGAATTTCCACATGCCATTATGACCACATGACATCAGTATTAATGTATGTATAATTATGTGTTAAGTAGAGTTCAGTTTTATCGAACTCTAAACCGAGCAGTTATGTTTTATAGAACTCTAGAGCTTGTGAAATGTTGGGAGCACTTATATGATTCATTGTATTTATGGTTTGGCAAGATATAATTATTTAAATCACTCTAATTTAATCTACAAATTACAGACCGACATAGAAGTTGAACTAAGATATACCAAACATGCACAATAGCTAAGTGAAATCAGATAGCAGAATTATAAGGATCTAGGTGGACCGATTGTATAACCTGTACAAGAATCTGTTCCAGCTCTGGATTTTTTTTAAAAAAAACTGAATTAATCTGTAGGTTAATCTGGGCAAGAGCGTAGAAGATCAAGTGCAATCATTAACGTTTCTATACGTAAGTCGCCTGATGGATTGCATACATTCCAGAAAAAGGACACTGTTTTACACAGAAAGACTGTTGTACACGTACTTTGTCAGTGACAATGTCAGAAACATCCTGTGCTATCTAAATAGTCTCGGGTGTTTCTTAGAAACATCAGCTAGCCATCATTAGAAGAACATCCAATGTGATAGGCCTCTTGAAGATCTGGTCCAACATTAGAAGTCTGGTGATAGGGGCGGTGGACCGGAGGCAATAGCAAAGCCAAGGACTTGTCCATCATCAGAAGCCGTCCGCATTTGCTGCACACATATAATCCAGGAATTACTTATTAGAACAGCAGAAATGCAAATAATGGTATGCGCATGGAGTTTGGCATCTAGGAGTAGTACCTGCAAACCTTTGTAAACAGAGTCTGATAGCTGGCAATCCAACGCTGCAAGACAATATAATGTTTTTAGTAACAGAAAATGTCTGAAATGGCAAACAACAAAAGTGTAGAAACTAAGTCAGCGTCGACCTAAGCTTTTGGAATGATTTCCCCATAAAAAATATCTCAATGACTGAATTACTAATGTGAAAGAAGGTACTGGAAATTCTTGGAACGTACCAAAAGCAGAGAAAGTGCTTTACTCGGCTCCACACTGATGAAGTACTGCAATGCCTTGTCAGCATGCTCCTTCATAATCAAAACATTCTATTAATCTCACCCACATTTTCGCTTCTAGGGTTTGTTTGCTTTAAAGCCTGCCAGACAACAATCTCCACCCTAGGCTCACAAAATCCAACGCCTGGGAATGCATGGAGAGCCAGGCAAATATGGCTAGGTTCAAAGCAAACAAGCCCAGTGCCTCTTATGAGAACAGAATCTAAAATCAAAATAAAAAAAACACTTACCTTTACATGCTTAAACACATGATGCACCGACGTGCCCCTCGCATGAAGATAGCTTCCTCCCTAGCAGAATATTCACATAATGTGTCAAAAATCAAAAAGGATATCTACCAAATTCATCAACTGGCCGACTGAGTTTGCTCATCAAGAATTCAAGAGTATCATAGAAACATGCTACAACAATGAAGTGATCTTGGTATGTTAGAAACTAATAATCAGACACTGAAACATCAGCGCATGGCTGCATAGCTGCTCATGCAATGTTCACAACTGAGATGGACAGAATCAACTTTTTAGAAAAAAGTCATTACCTCAGTGGGAGAGAAGAATGCCACTGCATCAGGATCAGTTGATCCAGCAGGATGCAATGACACTACAGCTCTAAATATTGAAGGAACCAGCAATTCGATTACTGCAACTTGGTCTATGGAAGTTGTCAGAGCACCAGATCTCAATTTGCCCATATTTTGCAGGTTCAGCTCTTTAGATGGATCCACAAAGTCATCATCCATCAGAGATGCTAATGATGAAGCTCTTTTTGACCAATCCAGATGCCAGTATGTGAATATTTTCATGTTAGGTACTTCATTTTCTAAATTTTTCAGTATTTCAGATAAAGATTTTTCCTCTAGATCTCCGTTGCTGGCAATCAACTTTGGCTTTTTTGTGACACCAGGTTCACCATCATGGACTTGGCTAAGGACTTCGTCTTCTAGATGAGGAAAGAATCTTCTTTTCTGGTCAGTGAAGGCTTTGAGAGCTAACCTGAAAACAACATGGGTAAGCTCAAAATCATAAAAAATTGAGCGTTTCTTAATGAATAATGCAAAACTCGGGAATCATTTCTCCGGTTTTCTGCCAAGTCTCGAGGATAGTAGGAGAAGATTGGGTGGCATCCAAAATCACCACCCGCATCACCACTATTCATCACAGCCAGTAAGGTGGTTGGGGGCATGATTGTGATGGAAGGACCACCCATATAGGACACCAGTTCAGCAAAACCCTCTAAAAAATATCATTGGGGTGTGTGTATGTGCATGTTGGGTAGAGGAGTGGCAGTGGTCACTGCTTCACTGGGTTGTTAATTGATTAATTGTTTTCATTTGGTTGATGGAATCAAAATTAAACATAAGTGATAGTTGAGAGATGTAAACTGTAATTTTTTCTTATCCTAAAATGGAATAACCATAAATGGTGTATAATTTCTATATACTTTTAGTTTGCTATACAAATGTGAACAGGAACACACTTGTGCTGAACTCTTGGCCTCTTCCTATAGGCTTGTGGGTGATTGCAGGCACCGCAAAGTAGTAAGATCCAAACATGTTTACTAAGTCAGGTACTCAGGTGCATTTGAAAAAGAATGAATTCTGTTCAGCACAATAATTAAAAATGACCCCAATACTGAAAAGACAAAAATAGTGGTTTTAGATGAACGAGGAAGACAAATTCTTGCAGATGGAGCAAAAATCATCAATTAGAGAAAGCAAGGTTCAAAACAAAAACACAAAGAGAAAAGGGAGGAAGAGGCATAAATTTTCTCATAAAATTCAGCCATGAAAGCACTTATGCACTTGCAAGTCATAGTGATGTCCAGAACTGAATAGGACCGTGATTGCACAAATTCAGCTGTCACAAAGAACTATATTACCATGGAATCAACATTATGAAACTGCATTCTATTAACATAGGCTAGCGAAAATGTCACAAAGAAAAGAAAGTTAATAGGGAGAAGCACATCATTTGGAGTATTAACCAAACAAGACAACACAATATACCAAGTAATGAAATTTACCTAGTCCTGTCCACAGCAGATGCACCAGCCTGACCTGCCAGTTGACGCTTCCAAGCATAAGCTACAACAGCACCATCTGGACAAACGAGTGGCATGTGCAATCCCCATGAATTGCCTCGAGCTTTAAGGGCTCCATTAAGGACTCCAGACTCCTCTAATTGCCTTCCTAACATTAAAACACGGAATTATTCACAGACAAAAAAGAATGGCTAAAAGGAAGAAAAGATATTTGTTAGTCTACATCTACACTAGAAAAACCTGGGAAAGTTTGACAATTCAAATGCTTAGCCTGATTAATGATAATAAAGAAATAGTTCTATTTTACATGAAGGTTCAAAAAAGGAAAACTAAATTCTCAGTACAAATGCATAAAATCTACAAATAGAGTAGTACCACTAGTAACCCATTAAAAGTGAGAGCATAATAAAACTGCAAAGCTAAAATTTATCCATGGGCCAAAAAGTAAAAAATGATGCCATTCAGCGTCTTAATTCTGAAGCTACTTCCTCCGATCACAACTCACGTCCATCTAGGTTTGTCCTAAGACACTTTGTTTTTCAACTTTTACCGGCAATATCTACAAAATATAAATATATCATATGGAAAGGGTTATATACGCAAACGGGCCTCTTGCTGAGTTGGTTAAGTGGCTCTAGTAACACTCGAGTCCTGGGTTCGACTCCTCATGGGAGCGACATGGAAGCGAATTTTAGGCTGGGTTAAAAAAAAATCCCCTCGTTTATCCCACATCAAAGCACAGGTCAAATGTCCGGCCCCAGTCATGGTCGTTCTCACATGGGCTACGGCGCCGCCGTGTACGGGTGGGGTAGGGGTTCGGGAGTTTTCTCGATCTGCATGAGGTCTTCTTAATGCAATGCCCAGGGGCTGTCTTCTTTATGATATCAAGTGGAGCCGGCCTAGGGGCCCACATGATACTGTAGCCATGAGCAGTCGCATGAACAGTGTCCAGCAGATTAGATTAGATTAGATTGTTTGGTTTGTTAGGAAAGAGATAAGTTAGACCCCATTTGGGAGAGCTCCAGCTCCAACTTCTCTGAAGAGAATCACTCCCACCAAGCCAAACACCTAAAATGTCAACCGATTCAAGTGGGCTCTCCCAAACGGGGTCTTAGATTGATTCGGTTAGGATATTTCCTTAGTAGTCAAGTCAGTCATCTCTATAAAAGAGAGAACCCGGTATTGATTGTAATCAAGCGGTCCACAAGGAGAACCTAAGAAGTAGTCTACAGACGAAAGGAGGTTCTTCCTGCTACACTAGCCAATCCATATCAATCGTAACCCCCCTGCAGGTTGAGTTTTTTCAAAGGGTTATATACTATGAAAGTATTTTACTAGGAGAATAATGGCAAAAAAGGCAACTTATGCGTTTCTAATGTTGTTCTCAACTAAATTCAATATGGCTTAAGATTTCTTCATGGCTTCAAAATATCCTGAGTCATGGTTAAGATGGTGTATTAGCCAAGCCATAACTAGTAAGTTCTTCCCCACAAAGTAAGACCTAGTGAGTTCAGTTTTTTCTCAAAACTTAAGTTGCCGGAATATTTCATCTGCTTTATAGACTTCACAGTTATGTATTTCTGTTCTTCTCTTAATGCAATGATATGCAGCTCTCCTGCATATTACAGAAAAAAGTTCTGTAGTTCTGTTGACATGTAACATGTATTCCAGAAATGCAAAATAGAACCAAGTTCTCCCATCTTGGCAAAATATATTATGCAAAAGATATTCATCCAACAACTCCAAATTACAGGTACACACTCAACAAGACAGCATGCCTAAATAGAGCCATAGACGTCAAATCTTCACAGTACCTCAACAGTCGAAAGCCTAAGAATTGTATAAGACAACAGTAAACCCCAAAACTAAGAACAACAACAACCACAAAGTAGCTCCAAGTTCTGACATAACACTAGTAAAGTCGGCATAACTGAAAAAACTATGAAATATTTTAATGTGTGAGTGACCAACCCAAGACGTAAAGCAAAGCAATTCCAGACCACAGTTACCAATTTCCTGAATATATGCTAGACAATATCAAAGGTGCTACGTTGAATCTCTCATCAGCAGAAGATGTGTTAGCGTTCTTTTCAGTAAAATTTTACATTTGTCTGCAGTCAGTAAAACGCAACCGAGTTTTCTGTATAGAAAGCCAGGTGTATACCTAACCTCCCGGATCGAGAGGGAAGGGAGAACGTAGGTGTTAGGGCGGGAGGAGATGCTGGGGGCTGGTACCTGCCGAGGGCGCGGAGGTCCTGGAAGTGGAGGCGCATGGCAGCGTCCTCCTTGACGAAAACGCGCTCCATTCTGTCGACGTGCTGGTGCACGCTGTACGGTGGCGCGCCGCCGGCGACGAAGAGGGCCTCGAGGAGGCGGTCCGCGCCGAGCCGGATGTCCGCGATGAGCCGGCCCGCACGGCCCAGCCGCTCCATCGCCTGAGCCACCTGCTTCGGCGGCGCGTCCCCGCCCGCCGCATCCTGCGGGTGAGCCACCGTCGGCGACACCGCCGCCGACGACGGCGCCACCGCAAGAGCCGACGCGTGCGCCTGAGGCTGCTGCATCATGGTTCCTGGGCCTCCGAATGCCAGGGCTGCGGGAGTGTTGCCGTTTTGCTCGCGATTGCCGGCCGGCCCCGTAGTAATTAAAGTAGTAGGCCGTATAGGCCCACGATCGACGCCGATTTGTTTTGTTGGGCTGACCTCGGCTCCCTGTGTAAATAAATAAATCTATATCTATATCTATATCTATATCTAATAATAAAGAGACAAAATTTCAACCTCTTTTTTTGGTCCATCCATTCTTAATTCGTTTTCCTCTAACTTTAGACTCAAACTCAGACTCGAAAACAACCGACTTTCCATGTCGTGTATGAGACTTGGACTCGAAAACAACCGAATTTCCATACAAATCATATTTCGACGTAGCCAATGACGGAAGATAAATATATTCCAAAAAATATTACCTATATACCTAGACCTATATATCTATATCTATACCTAATAATAAAGAGCTAAAATTTCTCTCCACCCCCTAATTTTGGTCCGGCCATTCTTTTTTGTCCGTCTCCCTATAACTACCGAACACATCTAAACTTATATATATATATATATATATATATATATATATATATATATATATATATATATATATATATAATATAACATGTGTTCATATGAGTTAGAATAACTTTTTCTCTAACGTGATACGGGGTCTGATTCCAATATAGTAGTTTTGGTGAAACCCATAAATATAAATCGGAGTACAATTTCATAATCTAAATAATGGAAAGTTTCTTCCGTGTCACGTGCAAGATAATTAGAATATTTTGATTTGCCAAACAATAAAGGTGTATAGGACAACACGTTATTAGAATCAAAATGAGAAGGGAGTCCGAATATGACAATAATTTATTTGCATACTCAGCAACACTTCCTGATTAGAATATAACTCGAACAAAAGGTTCTATTTAATAAAAAAAGAAAAAACCATATAATACTAGAAAATATAGTTCTAATAGGACAACGACTCCTTGGTAAATACTAATCAACACAAATCAAACGTTCTATTAAACGGAGACAATTTTAAATAGAAAATAAAAAATAGATGATACTATGAAAGGAGTTCTAATAAAAAATGATTTCTTTAAAAATTATAATCAACATAAATCAAATATAAAGCCTATTTTGATATGTCTCATGACGGCCCAAATAAAATTAAGTCAGAAGAGACTCCGATACGAGACCCAAGGCTAACTCAAACACTTCGAGAGCCTATACAATAGAATATCTTTTCTTATGAAAAAAAGAATATATCAATTATTCCACTTCATTATAAGTTATATATGTAGAAAAAACACATCATCAGCATCAACATCATCTTCAAGCAAGGATCGGCTACACACTATGTAACATATATGCCGCATAATGAATGTCGACCTCTATAAAGTTTTTTATCTCCCGTTGTAACGCACGGGCATGTTTGCTAGTAAATCCAAATCGTCAAAAACAGAATAAACATTTCCTTTAAAAAATTCAAAAATAGAATAAACTCCTTTCAGAAAGGAATTCACTCGATCAACTCATCTGTCAGACGCATACTCGGGATTTCAGCACCGGCGTTTCGAAAGTTCCACACCCCCGCCCGCCCGGCCAGCGGCCATGCCCCTCCCCGGCGGCAACGGCGAGCGCCCTCCTCCTCCACCGCCGTTCCCCTCACTCATCAAACTCGGCCGTGCGGTCACCGCGCGCCACGTCGACCGACTCCTGACCGTGCTCCTCAGCTGCCGCAGGCACCGCCTCCTCGCCGCGCTCGCCTCCCAGGCGCTTGCCAACGGCGTAGCCCCTACTCCGCGCACGCACCTCCTTGCCGCCTCCGCCCTGCTCGACTCCGCGCGGCCGCGTGACGCCGCACAGCGCCTTGCGCTTGCCTCCCGCACCGCCAGTCGCCGCCTCTGGGATGCACTGCTCCGCCGGGCTTGCGCCAGGGGCAGCGACCCGCGCCACGCACTGGAGCTACTCTCCGCTGCCATCGAAGACCACGGCATGGTGCTGTCGCCGTCTACGTACCGCGTGATGGTGGTGTTGCTGTGCGCCCACGGCGAGATGGATTGCGCGCTTAGGGTGTTCGATGTAATGACCAGCAGGGGGTGCCAGGTAGAGGATCGCGTTTGCAGCTCGATCGTTTCTGGGTTCTCCAGAACCGGGAAGGCCGGAGCAGGGCTGTATTTCTACGAGAAGGTGAAGCGTCAGTTCAGTGGATTTGATCCAGGCCTTGTGACACTGACATCAGTCGTCCATGCTCTTGGGTTGGAGGGGAGAACTGATGAGATGGCAGAGCTTATGCGGGAGATGGAGTGTAAAGGTATAAATGCTGATGCTGTGTTTTACGGCAGCATGGTTCATGGATACATGAGTCGTGGGTTCTTGATGGAAGGTCTCCGGGAACATCGATCCATGCTAGAGAAGGGAATTGCAGCCGATGTGATTAACTATACTACTGTTATTGATGGACTCTGCAGAGAAGGTAGTGTGGAGAAAGTAATGGGGTTCTTGGATGAGATAGAGCGAGTGGATGCTAAGCCAAATTTGATTACTTATACATCACTGGTTGGTGGCTTCTGTAAGAGAGACAGGTTGGAAGATGCTTTCTCTATCGTGAGGAAACTGGAACAAACAGGCGTGGTGGTGGACGAGTATGTATATTCAATTTTGATTGACAGTTTGTGCAAAATGGAAGATTTAGACACGGCTTTCTCTCTGCTCATGGAGATGGAGAATAAGGGAGTAAAGGCTAGCATCATAACATACAATGCGATAATAAATGGTCTCTGTAAAGCTGGTCACACTGAAAAAGCTCTTGAAATTTCTGAAGGTGTTGCTGCCGATAATTTCACATATAGCACACTGTTACATGGTTACATTAACAGAGGTGACATGACCGGTGTTATGACAATAAAGGATAGGCTTGAAGGTAGTGGTATTTCTATGGATGTTGTCACATGCAATGTTCTTATCAAAGCATCGTTTATGATTAACAGGGTGAATGATGCCTGGAGCTTGTTTCATAAAATGCCTGAGATGGGCTTAAGACCTAATACTGTCACGTACCATACAATCATAGACAAACTGTGTAAAGCTGAGGAAGTTGACAAGGCACTGGAGTTGTTTGATGAATACAAGAAAGATTCAGGATTCTCCACTGCAGTTGTTCATGAGTGCCTGATTAAAGCACTGTGTAATGGAGGAAAAGTTGACATGGCTGACCAAATATTTTATGATCTTGTTCAGAAAAAAATAAAACCCGATTTCTTTAACTGCAGGAAGTTGATTCATGCACACTTCAAAGGACATGGTGAACATGGTGTGCTGGATTTCATTTGTAAGGTTGGTGAATTAGATATTGACTTATTTTCATCTGTTTGCAATTATGCTTGTGCTTTCTTAAGCAACAGAAATTGTTGGCAAGCAGCAATGGATGCTTACAAGTTACTCAGAATGCGAGCCATTGCTGTAACTAGTAAAACATGCTACAAGATGCTCAAGAGTTTACAACGAAATGGAAGTGAAGATGTCATACAGCCATTGCTATGTGATTTCATTAAAATTCATGGCCTGCTTGATCCGACAATGATAAATATGATGTCTTGTTATCTCAGCAAAAAATGTGTTAGCAAAGCTATTTGGTTTTCTAATTGCATAAACAAAGGCAGTGTTCCTGTCAGTGTTCTGAGAGGAGCTGTCCTTGCCCTAAAGAAGCAAGGTGAAGTTCTAGATGCATGTAACTTTTTGAAGGTAGCTGAACAAAGTGGGTTTTCAGTAGATCTAGCCATGTACTCCATAGTGGTGGATGGCCTTTGTATGGGCGGGTATCTTGAAAAAGCACTAGACCTTTGTGAAAGCATGAAAAAAGAGGGATTTCATCCGAACATTATCATTCATAACTCAGTTCTCAGTGGTTTGTGTCATCAAGGATTCCTGACTGAAGCTTTCAGGCTCTTTGACTACTTAGAAAACAGCAAGATGCTTCCAACCATAATCACCTATACCATTCTTATAGGTGCTTTGTGCAGAGCAGGTTTGTTAGACGATGCGGATCAGTTATTCCAAAAAATGTCCACCAAGGGTATCAAACCCACTACCCGTGTTTACAACTTGCTGATAAGTGGTTATTGTAACTTTGGATTAACTGAAAAGGCCCTTGAGCTTATGTCTCATTTGGAGGAACTCTTTCTACTGCCAGATTGTTTCACACTTGGTGCAATTATCAATGGACTCTGTTTGAAAGGTGAGACTGAAGCTGCATTAGGCTTCTTTAATGAATACCGTCATAGGGATATGGGACCTGATTTTGTTGGTTTCATGAGTCTTGTCAAAGGACTCTACGCAAAAGGAAGGATGGAAGAATCCAGGGGCATCTTGAGGGAGATGTTTCAGTGCAAAAAAGTCGTGGAGTTAATAAACAGTGTTGGAGATAAGATTGAAGCGGAGCCCCTTGTTGATCTTCTATCTTCTGCATGTGATCAAGGGAGGATTGATGAGATTGTAACTATCCTAAATGAAGTGGGACTCATGTTTTTATCCTCTTCAAATTCTGCTAGCTATAATGGGCTTGCCCACCTCAAGAAGGTACAGAAAGCTGAGGGTGCTTATGATTCCATGACAAATTTAGGACAAGCAAGTCCAGTCGCTTATGATATTTCTAGCAATAGTCTCCTTAGGAGTTCTGATGACATAGTTAAACCCATGATAGATGGAGATGATAGTTTATCAAAACCGAGTGGTGACACTGATATTGACTACCGAAATTTGCTTGGAATGTCTTTCAATGATGATTTTGAGTCATATTATGCTGCTATTGCTTCACTTTGCTCGAAAGGGGAGGTTCTTAAGGCCAACAAGGCAGTTGAAGCAATGATTCAGAATTGTGGTTAAATTTGGTGACCTGTCCAACTGCTTCGGGAAACCTTTCTTGCTGCAGTATCAACATCTGCAAACATGTTAACTCGTAAGTGCAGCATGTTTTTTTATACAGTTGAGACTTGATGTCATAGCATTGGGGTTCACAAGAGTTGTAATTACCCTTTTTTTGCATTTTAGCCTATCTTGTTTAGAAAAGCAAAACTGTGCTTTGGGTTCATCACACAACCATCACAGATCTCATGCACTCTTTATTATAACTTTTTGTCTCTTCTTTTCTTCCTGAAACAAACACCATATCAAAACAGATCTTACTTTCGACAGGAGTTACAGGAGTTGATAGAGCGTCTGCTGGTTGACCCATGGCACCCACCCATATGGTTGTGAATATTTGATTTTCAATACGGTTTAAGGTTCTGAAAGTCCTTGAGATTGAGGATACATCTTGTTAGATTCAACCAGTTTACACTCAGCTGATATCCGTTGTCTTTTAGGTATGTTTTCTGCTGGATGAGTTCCAAGGATTCTTTTTGTTTTCAATTTTTGCTTCATTGACTGACCATATTCTTCTAAACATTTACCAGGCCTCTGGTGTAAATGTTGAACTGTAGGACATGAGGAAAAGAGAAAGCCAATACAGCAGCGGGTTTTACAAGTAAATAGCTTCTTTAACTCATACTTACTCTATTACTTGTTTTCTCACTATTAGCGCCAAATCCAAATGTAATTGCTTTCTGGGTCTTTGAACTGTATTTATCTCCCATTGCAGATGCTTGTTCTATAAATACATGGAAGCAGAAGCCGTGCTATGATTTCGCTCATATCTCTGTTCAAGAATCTGAATAACACCAACAGATATGAGGCTGACACAAACAGATACCTTTTAGCATTGCACGTCAAATAGCATCCATTGATATTGACGTTGTTATGCCATTAGTTTCAATGCTTGCATGGGAACTCTAAAGATTTCTATTAGGCATAGCAACCTGACTACATAGGTAGCATGAATGTATCTTTGGACCTTTCGTATGATGATTGAAGTTTTTCCTTTATCAACCACTTCTCTGATTCCATGTGTTGGTACTAGATTTGTGCATACTCCCTCCGTCCCTAATTAAACGTTGTTTTGGGTTTTTGTGTCACAACTTTAACTAAATTTATATAAAATACGTGTAACATTTGTGTCTCCAAATAAATTTATTAAAAAACTAGATCAAAAGATCTATCTAATGATATCAATTATGTATCATAAATATTAATAGTTTTTTATATAAAATTAATCTAAGTTATTTCTCGGGAAGTGAGAAAGACAGTTATTTAGGAACGGAGGGAGTATGAATTAACAAAGTAGATCAAATGACCTTGGTCCCCTTCATTTACCATGTATTGGAAAAGATGACACATTCATCTGTGAGAGTGGTAGCATTTATTAAGTAGGGGCAATGAAGAAAAGGGTAAAGATACATAGAACGACCTACATTTGGAGAAAAGTTGAGAAATCTAAAGAGACCAAAATTTGGAATCTGAGTAACTTTTGTTCATATTTAATTTCAGTATGGTAAGAGAGCTAGGGTTAAGGGGAGCCAGATTGCTGGCCAGGAACCTCTGCCCACTGTCGAGCAAGAAGAAGAAGGCTTTTCCTTCTTAATTCCTGCTTAATTCAATCAATAACACGCCTGACATTACATAGCATGGCCTTAGTACACGATCTGCTAACGAACCAATCAGGAAACTAGCAATCTTATCTAACCAACCTGATCTGATAACTTAACAATTAACAACAAACTATACAAACTAATGCAGGTAGATGGGTTATCCTGGAGCCCTGAACGCCAAGCTAGCAGTACCATGCCTGCCTCCATAACACTTCATCCTGCCTTGATAAGCAGCTTGCCCTCAACAAGAGGCAGCAACTTACCAGCGTGGCAACAAGAGGCGCGGTGCCACAGAACCAAAGGCATCGGTCCGATGTCATCTCAGGACTCAAGGTCTTGTTAGCGATTTGTTAGCTATTTCCCACCAGATTAGTTAGTTTGTTATCTCATTTTGTTAGCTCTAGATTTGGAAATAACGCCTGAACAATTGTTATCATTTGATTTTAAGCAAGACAATAGGAAGCTGTTGCATCTTGCACTTGGCCAAGTGCTATCTTGGGAAACTTTCATTTGCAGTTACCGCAGCAAGACCCAACATCACTTGCCACTTGGTGGGAGCATACAGAAAAAAAGGTGCCAAAGCACGAACGAAGACGATTCAATGGAGTCTGCATCTACATTGTGTGGAACTTGTGGAAGAAGAGGAATAGAAGGATCTTTCAAAATGACCACAAGACGGCGCAACAAATAGTCTCCATGACCAAAGAAGATATAGGGCAAAGACATAGGGCGCTGGCCCATCGCTAGAGAGATTACTTAGCTTCTAGTGGTGTCTGGATCATATCACCCCTCTTTTTCCTTTTGGTCCTAGGACCATTCTGTGTGGCATAGGGGACGCCAAGTGTATATAAACCTCTATTTTCTTTACTTAATTGAGCGGCAGAGCTCCTGCCTTTTCCTTTCAAAAAAAAAATCTTGCACTTGGCCACTCACACCTTTCATCTCTCACCATGTTACACAGCAGAGCACAGCCTCAACCCTGAGGGTTCAAGCCTCGGCTACCCACCGTCTAGACTAGCACCTCAGGAGCCATTCGATCACAACATGAGATAAATGCCAACTGGAGTGGTAGATGCACTCTTCAAGAAACAGGTGGACATATGCCATGAGTTTATTGAGTTGTGATTATGGAGTCAAAACGACAAGTCAAATAAGCAGATCTATGGCAACCGAGGAATGAACTCATCTTATATATTGAGTTATTAATAGATACACATTTTACAATGTGTTTAAATAGAACACAAAAGACCGAACATATGATAAAATCACAGCCATGCTTATTTAAACAAAATATGTCACCAACATCACGAACAATTCAGCACATAAAGCGACCTCAGTGCCCTCAGTGGTTGTTGTTCAGCCTCCTGCAGTTCTTCCTGATCTCACCTTGTGACCCTGTCAGTGGTGAGATGTTGCCCATATTCACCATAGACTGTGCAAAGTGCTGGAAGAAGAGATTGACATCAGCAGCATATGCCTTCACGAGGGCCGCTGTCTCAGCACTCTTAGTTAACAGAACCTCGTCAGAGCTTAGAAGGCCTTTTCCGTTCAGGATGTTCTTGTAGTAAAAATTGTCAAACTTGGCTGGGGTGACGAAGTCCAAGGGGAAGAGGTTATTGTCACCACCAGAGCGGGGGCACCCCTGCCTCAGCTGTGCGGCGTAGGATACATCCAGCGTGCTGTCAGCCATGCCATTGCCTGTCTGGTTGTACAGCCTCTGCCGGAAACTAGTGCACCGAGACATACCTATGGTGTGACCACCTGTATACACACATGGTATTGTGTACATGTTGTGTAATATGAGTGTACGTTAAGTTAGTCAATAACGAAGGACAGATGATACTAAGAAATGCACGAAAAGTCACCTGAGAGGGCAACAACATCAACAACATTGAGGCCCTGGCGCTTGAACTTGGTGATGATAGTGGGGAGGGTGTTGTTGGGGGCTGGGATGTCATTGTTGGAGCCCTGGATGCTTGCACCGAGCGAGTCTCTCCGGCCAAGTGGCACGTCCCAGTATGGGCCGCCAACCTATGGGTTAGAGTTCAGAAAAATCTAACATTGCCAAAGCTATCGTCTATATACAAATATCATGTCTCTTCCTTAAGGTTGGGCAGGGTTGTTTATAGTGGAACATACCAGGGCAGTGGAATCACGAGCCGCGAGGGCAAGAATGTCGGCACAGGAGACAGTGCCTGGACAGGCAGCCTCCAGAGCAGCCTTAATCTGGTCGATCACCTCAAACCCCCTGAGGGAGTTCCTGTTCGGGTTGGACCCTTTCTCACTAACTATGCTGCTGCTGTTGTCTAACAGCACCGAAGCATCGCAGCCCTACACTTGTAAAAGATTGGTAACTATTAGCCACATGGAATAGTTTAGATAATAGGCACACGCTACAGAGTAGTGGCGACAGTCGATTCATAGGGCACATGCATTGAATAAGAAATGACAAACGTTGCACAGAGAGCTTCAATCATTGTGCACTAGAGTTAAGTAAACATCTTCTCGCGTGACTAAAAAAAAGACATCTTTATATAGCACTCAAAAAAGGAGAACAACAGAGTTAATCAATCATAGTACTGGCTCGATCATGCCACCAGGACATAAAGTAGTGCTGGCATGGCCATTGGTAGGCTTTCTCATCAATAAATAGTAAAGAAGATAGCCAAAATAATATAGATTCTCCCATGCTAACTTTTCTAATACATAGTCACGCATATGGATTACTCATAATTTAAAAGACTTGAAGTACAAAATCTTTTTTGCTAACTTGTTATACTGTACTGCAGTATCAAGCGTCATTACTGTGTCAGAGCATGTAATAAAAACATAACAGAGGAAGCAGAGTTTACCTTGACAAAGCAGTCATGGAAATGCAATCTGACCAAGGATGCCGCCATCCTGGTCTCCTTGGCCACAGCCTGTGCCACAATGGACTGCACAATCTCCTTCGCCTTGGGGCACGAATGGTCATAGAACTGTGGGAACAAGCCACCCCATGGGTGGCCAGTGACGGCAATGGGAAGGAGGAGGGGAGAAACAAGGCAGAGCAAGACGAGACAACGCATGGAAGTTGCCATGTGAGTAACCTTTGCTGTACTATGTTATAAGAGAAGAGAGTGCTGCTACTTGCTTGTGTTTTCTCTTGTGGATGGTTTCATAAGACGGGCATATGGTGGTATATATAGCTGCAGGAAGTGGGTGTAGTGCATGTAAGGAAAGGAGGGCTGGTTTGGAGCAGGGGACGGTGGGATCAGATGCAGCAGGCAGCTGGGTTGTTAGGGTGATGCGTATAGAATAAGCAAGCTAGCTAGACTGCCTAGACACTGGCAACTGCTATGGTGATTCCATCAAGTTACAATTCAGCTTTAACGTTCTTAGTTGCTGTTTGGTGCTTCAGTTTTATAGCTCAAAGCGACAGAGATTAAAATTTTGGTCCCAGACAAGCGTGAGTGGAGTGGAAACAAATTCTACCACTGATTAAACAACAAGCATTGCTGCAATTTCCCAAAGAACTGGAATAGTGTGAAAGAGTGAAACTAAAATGAGGAGTCTATGATTAATTAATGATTATGCTGCTCATATATGCATATGCATTATGCAACTCGTCTTTTGAACAAAACTACCTAAACAGTACAACAAAATGCAATTTTATTTGAACAACCGCATTATATAACAGCATCATATACTGGATCTGGAGTCTTCCAGGAATGGACTTAAACTACCTCAATAGGACAGGTGTAGCGGGCTTTACAGTAGATCAGTCATTGTTCTAACTTTATCCTAGTTGCATCAAGTTCGGGCTAGGCCCGCGCATAACAAGTACTAGTAGTAATAATATTATTATTATATTTGTCGTACCATATTTAACCTTACACAGCACATGGCAATATAGCATACACTGTATGAACTCGTAAACCAAAGTACAACAAGCTTAGCTAAAAGTGAGATTTTGCTTCTGAAATAATCCAACTACTTTTGTTATACTTAAGTGTCGTTACAGGTTGTTTGGTATTTTTATTGATCAAGACTACATGCGGCAGGATTATCTGGAGGGAGGGTTATTTTATCCAACATGGATTCGTATCCCTGTCGTTGGGGACAAAAGTATATATATGATGCTACAGTAGCACGCCTTTTTTGGCACAAGCTTCATATCAACAGGTAACGTCTAAGATTTGTCATCTCGTGGTTTCACACCTTAAAATTAGGGTCCTTTGGCTATCAGTGTAGTGATCAATACGAAAGTCTGGATGTTATGTTTCATCAACGGCTGGAGCGCGTTGTGTGCCTAACATGACTGGCTTCTGCTGTCCAATGCAGGAAACCGAATAGCCCGGCTCCGCAGCCAGCACACATGCGTTCGATCAGGCCAAGCGCGACGTGTGATGTACCAACGCCTAGTACACGGCACGTGATGATTCGTGTTAGGTGCTTGCATGGCCTACATTCGTGTCACAAGCTGGTTCCCCGAAGGAGCGTTTTGGAAAGCTTCCACACTGACACTGGTACCGGTAGGAGCTGCTTATTTGGTCTTCTGCACACCACATATCAGTGGCCATTTCTTGAAGGAAACATCAGCGTTGGTTGTTACTGTCAAATATTTCAAATAAGCATAAAAATGGTTCATGCTAAAAACAAGGAAATAAGTGGGAATGTGAAATTATTTATACGACGTGATATCATAAGTGTTAGCAGAGGAAGAAACTACAGAGAAAGTTAGGTAGTGGTGCACAACAGTGATTTATCTATGTATATTTTGCTAGACAAATACAACACCTCTGTATTGCGATGTTTGTCCACTCTACACACCTAGGCTAGGAGGCAGAAACGTTTAGCGAGTGTTTACGTGATTGGGTCATTATTATTGTATTCATTAGAGTCACCACCTAGGTACATGGACAGGAAAAACACTGTGAAATGGGGGCAAGTATACTGAGCATACTGATAGCTCACTATATATTTTCATCAAACATGATTGGTATGATTGGTTCCTGCATTATTCCACCATGTTCTTGCATAGGTAAAAGCGCAAAATATATATATATATAACCCTAGCAACTAACAAGAGCATGCCACATGCCTCGAGAGAGAAAGCAAACTTTAGCATCCCTACTATCCTCACCTGGGGGAGACAAAAAGCGACAGCTGCAAGACAACCAAAGTAGTACCTGCTCTTGACTTCTCATGTGTCAGGCTCCGGATTCATTATTTTCTTACGGTCCCGCCCTATTTTACATTTTTACTACGCTGCAATCATGCTTCCTGTGGAAGAAAAAGGCAAAGTTTGAACAAGCCCTCCACATTACTTCCAAGTTAACCAACACTAGTTTTTCTAATACAGCTGAAAAATAATTTATCAATGATTTCTTGAGTCAGGGAGAGTTGGCATGAATAATTAAATGTCACAATTATATAACTGAACAGAGAGCTGATTCATGTATTATTTTGATGTTGCTTTCAACAACCCCGATGTGGTGGCCAGATTTGTAGCATCCCTTATGGATTTGATTTGTAAGCAAGAATCAATTTAAAAAGGTTTTAGGAGGCAAAAAGTATTTTAATTACCATGCGTGGTCGTCCAGGATATATAACTTAAGTTAATGCTATTACTTATTTACTTTTACTAGGTCAGTCCAAACTTACCGTTGTTTTGTCTGTTGATTGGATGATGTTTATTTTGTGATGCCTTGTAGTAAGATTCCTAATAAGTTATAACGTCGTTGTATCAATTTATCATCAGTAGAATTAGCGAGTAATTAATGAACTCCCTTAGACTAGAAGGCTAGAAAGGTTAAGGTTACATCAATTATTGATTAGACATAATAATTAACAACACACGTCAAGCTGATCGTGGAAGGGAGAACTACGACAAGCCGATCGCTACTTTATTGACTGTTGGAGACTGCCCTTGGCTTCCAAGAGATGACTGTTTACGACTGTTAGCTGCTGAAGCTGAGCCAAGGTCAGATTTCAGAGGTGCTTGTTTCTACTCTTCGAAAACACGGATATTTATAAGCTGACGCGTGATGAACACATATACATGAAACCTTGCTTTTAAGCCAGGTAGCTAAGCTAGGATGAATGAAACAGCAACAAAAAACGATCCATGGGTTCAACCTCACTAGCCTTATAACAGAACAAATTAAGGCATTTCTTTTGTTATAATGACATGCAGGATTCGTGGAGGGAGGGGCATATACATGCACCCATACTACTCACTCCAATAAACTAAAAAATAAAATAAAAAGGCAAGACGAACTCAAAATAAACATTATTGAGCCAGGAAGACAAAGTGGGCCGGGCTAGTCTCATCACCATAATTAGTAACATCACATCGATCTAGCTAGCTAGCTACTCCATATGTACACAATAAATCCAAAAATTCCACAGCCCTAAATTTCGGAATGGAGTCCTTTTTAGGTACACAATCATGTAAGTATAAGCTCAAATAATTAAAGGGTGGCCTACATAGAAGTATGTATATATAAGCATATATACCGACTACATCCACAGTGCATGCATGTGGACCTGACTACTATCATAACCAATGCAACCTGTGCGTCTGCTTCCGTCTGGCTGGTACGGTGTTTTTTACCTGCTCCACCGCCAACTGATGAGCATTGGCCATGGAATCTGGGTGACCACGCTTGACGTCTGAGGTGGCCTGGCGACTGGCGTCAATCATGCATGTACTGTCTCTAGTAGTCTACATAGTATAGATATACTCCGTATATACCCAGTCAACCAGACCTAGCGCTTAGCTATATATAAGGTTATACTCGTATACTTTATATACTTGCATATGCATCGGTTGTTTCAGTATTATCTTAGGTCCATGCAGTGGCGAAGCTAGAATATCAAGGACCCAAATGCACACGGCCACGGTGATGCACATGTTTAAGCCAGGGTGGTGCACAAGAGGTAAAATTTACTATCTATTAATTAATTTTTCCATTTTATCATGTGGCTTCGCCACTGGGTCCATGTTCCCTTCTTCAGCACTTCCTAATCTGATCTTATCCATTTCACGTCTCCTCATGAGAAAATTACTTTCTGCACTGCGAAAACAGTGGCTAAAAGATGAGTTTGATATTATGAATGGAAAGCAGCAAAGTCAACATCTCGTTGGTTATTAATAACTTAGCATATAACCAGAAGGGACTAAGCATGCACTGATCAGTTGCTAGTTAGTATAGGTTTTTTGTGTAGTACTACTCCTATCTTCAAACTGTGTAGATAGCACCTTTATGGTTTCTTTCCTTTAATGAGCGTCAAATATAGTTGGTGGCCGTCTTCTTTTTTTTTCCATATGCAAATACTCCCTCCGTCCCTGAAAGTAAACCTGGGCGTTCGGGTTACCGTTTCTTTCGGGTTGGGTAATTCGGGTAATTCAAAATTCGGTAATGAAAATTGCTACCCAATATTAGCTTCGAAAAAATACTACCCGAAATTTCAGGTACCCGATAATTTGGGTTCGGGTTCGGATATTACCCGATATTCCCAAATTTACAAAAATCAACAAACTAAACAAAATTTTGGTAGCATTATACATAATTTCAGCAGCAATTGTATAGAATTTTAACAACAATTTGTAGAGAATCATTTATTATATTATTTTGTTCAAAAAATAGAGAATTATATTTTAATAAAATGATATGTTCAAGTGTTCAACTAACAACACATCATAAATACAAAAACACATACAAAACTTTGGGTAGTTCGGGTAGTTTGGGTACCGAAGGATATTACTCGAATTACCCAAACTAATTTTGGGTAATCAAAATCACTATCCGAATTTAGGATCGGGTACCTCGGGTTCGAGTAATTCGGGTCCGAGTTCGGGTAATTTGGGTCCGGGTTCGGGTATCGGGTTTTTTTGCCCAGGCTTACCTGAAATAATAGATTTTTAGGTTTGTCCTAAGTCAAATTTTTTAAACTTTGACCAAATTTTTATAATAAAGCATTAAAAGTTATGATATCAAACTAGTATCATTAGATTTATCTAAGAATATATTTTTAAATGATACTCATTTTAAGTCACAAATGTTGTTACATTTCTCTATAAAGTTAGTCAAAGTTAAAAAAGTTTGACTGACACGGATTCTAGGAATTGATTCTTTCAGGGACGGAGAGAGTATATAACAAAGGTCATTGATTCATTGTCCAAAGATGAGATGACTTGTGACACCGGCCGTCTCTAAAAGTTAATGCATTTACCCTTCATTTCTTTTTTTTTGCAACAGAACTCAATTACCCACACCCTATTCATTTGGCTTATCAGCCACCGAAACAATATTTTTCTCTCACACAAAACAGCTAAAAACAACATCAGTCAGGTTATCAACCACCGAAACCATCCAACGAACAGGCTGGCTCCACGTGCCACAGATGAAAGTGTGCTTCGGAATCCAGTGGATGACATACTGATTATGCATAGGAAAATTTTGGTATTTTTAAAGTAGGGAGAGAAGCACATCATTTACTTTGCAGAGGGGCTGGAGGCACCCAGGTCATCAGGATATGAATTAATATGATGACCTAGCTAGCTAGCTGCGAGAGCTATATAGCCTTTCTTTAGTACGTACGTGTGTACTTGGTGATTCCTCAGCATTATGACGATGGTTATGTTAGGCTTGCTGATCAGCTCGATCGTCTATGCATGGATGAAGTACTCATGAAGAGACATAGCCGCGCGTTCATACTGCTGGCTATTGCCTTTCTTTGACAGCGATCGACGCGCGGCCGGCCACACGACTCACGAACCACACCAGCGAAGATCGATTGACCAAATTCAGGTGACCCACTATGTATGTGTGTTCGTTCGTTACACCTATATATATATATATATAATATATAATGATAACTAACTGCATGCCTAACCAACCAACTTTATCCAGTTAGGAGTTGGATCGAGTTGGATGATATGATTGTCGATTGACCTTTTCCATTACACACGGCCAGACACTGCGATGGATTAAGCATCAGATCAATAATGCCGCCTGAGACTATATGGATGCAGGTTTTTGCTTTCTTTTTCTTTGGCTTATCGGCTCGACTCTCAGCTTCACTTATTAGTTGGACTAATAAAGATGAAATTCCACCGATTGTGCTGGGTATGATCGCCTAATAATGAGTGTGGGGGGCACTGTGGCTCAACATGCGGTGCCTATTACTCTCATGACATTTGTGTAGCATAAGAGCAAGCCTAATAATAATAGAACCAAGTGTTTGACTATTATATATCTACTCTCTCCGTCCCATTGAAAATGTCACTTTAGAATCTGTGTCATCTTTTTTAAACGTTGGTCTTATTTAATTTTTTATAGAAATATTTATTTTTCCATAACTTCTTTTATCATCAGATATAATTTAATAATAATTTATTTACTTTATAATTTGTAAAAATATTTTGAATAAAACGAATAGTCACGGTGTTAAAAAGTCAAAAACGTCACTTTCTATGGGATGGAGGGAGTAAGTTGTAAGAGTCAAGCTATATATACAATAGCATGTATCTTATTTGTCTATAAAAAACTTTTTTATTATTACTTCTATCCATATCCTAACTTATTTTTCCTAATCCGTCTTCTCACATTCACTTAATGTATGGGTCCATCACTACATATGATTGCGTGTATGAGAGTCAAGATCACATCGCTCCTTTCTCTCCTCCACGTCAGCATTTTTTTGGTTATAAGTTAATTATTGTGATTACTCTAACATGCTTTTGTTAGTGTGAGGGCATGTGTTTGCCTAGACTGAGCTGGCCTAGATAGATGAGTAGAGCCCGAGTATTCCTAGGCAGGCAAGATTGACGCAACTCCTTTAGTTTGGACTTAGTATCTGTTGGGCATGGTGTGTACAAATGTTGTTTGTCTGCCAACACTGCACTGGAGGACCCACACGTCAGCCACCAACCCATCGCCTGTGCATGTACTGGAGCAGTGTCAAAGCCCGGAACTTAGTTTGATTTCCCCATGACCTAGCTCCACGGTGCTTTGGATTTCGTGCGGTATAGGTTCCCACAACAGGTACCCCTAAGAAATGGGGTACTTCACTATTCTATAAGGATTCTATGGATTTGGAACAAACTATGTTGGGTTTTTATTAATAATTTTATTCTGAAAAAGGTTGGGAGTCAAATGTATACTGTATAGCATGAAAATTATACTAATGCCTGTCCAACAAAAAATAAAAAAAGCATACCCTACATATTTGACTCTCCTCTAGGCTCAGAGTTTTCTGTTTCCAAACACTATGAAAAGGGAGGATTCTAGATTTTTGATTCTAGGGTTAAAGAGAAGGGACCGATACCCAATATAATTTTTACGAGGGACATTTGGTAATGGTTCTCTATGCTCTTTTTTATGTGTTCTTAGTTCTATAGGAAAACAAACAAATCCAATTGCACCACCTGAGCTTGTCTCTAGCCACGGTTTAGACAATCAAACATGCCCTAAATAGATCTCTCCGATGACTATGCACTTAAGTTATCAAGACCTTAATGCTGAAAGATCTATTTGGGGACTACATATATAACCGATCCTAAGCTATCACATCATATGTGGGTGCCGCTTTGACATCTAGCATATGTGTAGAATTGATCTTTAGAGAAGATCAAATTTAGGTTGATTTCTAGAAGTGGTACGTAACATGGTCGTTTACATGGTTCACTCATGACTAAGCGTAGAATCCTAGCTATCTTTATATTAATATCTATAAATGTTGTATTTAACATTTCAACCTCTAAACGTTTTTAAGTGGAAAATGTTTCAACTACAATGTTTTATATCTCTTCGAGTATATATAAGAGGTTGTTTTGAAAAATTGATTCCAAAATTAGAACTTATAGTATTTTTTTGACCCTTAACGATATTTCAAAAGAAAACGTCATCAGCTATATAATTGCAGATCTCTTCTAGCTTACCACTATGATATAAAGTTTTTCATCATATGAATTCAATTAGATAATTTATAATTTTTTTGTTGCATCTATTTTTAAACACAGGTCAAATTATTACTAACTGCAACTAAAAATTGATTTTTAGAGGTGCTTGATATCTGCCCCTAGAAACGTTATTTCTAGATGTGCCTAGTGTTACCAATCGTCCCTAAAAATGGAGGGGATTTCATGGGGCACCTAGAAACACCATCTGCTTCTCTAGAGACGATTCATCTTTGTAGCCATTTGTATAGGTATTTTTTTATGCAAACATGGTTAGAAAAAACCTATAAAAATTGTTTATGTAATAATATTGAGCCACACCACAAAACAAGTTTATTTGCATCCTGGATTCCTTCCTATGTCCCCAAGCAAGGATTGAATAGAGGTATGGATTCATAATGCATCATCATACCTATGTCGTAATACAACGCACATACACTTGCTCTTATGAACAATGGTAGAGCTTGGAATTAAAGGCATCAAGGCCAGTCATTAATGAACAAGGCTTAGCTTTAATTTATTATCAAGACAAATGGTTGTAAATAAAGGAGTTCTACATAAGTTTAGGGGGTCGTGGCCCCCTATTGGCCTGTGTGAAGATCCGCCACTGCCTATAAATGCATATACGTATACTCTATTTCTAGGATCACCATTAAACGAAAGAACGACGCATATTGAGATTGACAAGTCACCGTGCGCGTCTTTATATGGACGAGCACATTGCTTATCACTAAAATAGTACCATTGTTAAATCCTGGTGGACTGATTCTACCTTAAGAAACCTAACTGAAATCACAAAATCTTCATTTACAATATAAGCATCTCTCTACCAACAAGCACATTGCTTATCACTGAAATAGTAGCAAAACCTAACTGAATTCAGAAAGTCTTCATTTACAATATATAACTACACATTGTTGTTTATATATTGCAAAAAAATGTATATGATATTGTTGTTTCATATAGATCCTAGACAAAATACTTTAAAAGTTTTATATAGCAATAAGCGCGCTTTTTAAAAATTTAGTAGCAATAAACTTTGATAGTTTCAATCGAATATGTTTCCTACTCTCTCCATCCTAAATTGTATGTTGCTATGACTTTTATAGATACATGATTCATTATATATCTAATCATAATATATATCTAAATACATAATATATAGAAGCTATGTATCTAGGAAAACTAAAACGATTTACAGTTTGAAACAAAGGAAGTACTTTTCTCCCGATCCACAGAGGCACACAGAGCATGCATCCAGTCATGTTAGTTTATTAATTTGCCATTTGGTGTAACGTATATGTACTGGACATGAATTATTGTATGAAATATAACTTCCACTACTGCAGTCCGATTTCATTAGATTATTGTTTACACGCGCACATGCATGAATGGAAACGTTTGAATTATTGTTATAAAAACTCAATCAAGCGTTAAGCCTTTTTCTTGTTTATTTAAACAAAACATGCCACGCGTACACGATCATAATTAAATATATGATATAGCTCGCTCATCATGAGCTAGCATGCACACATAAACCGATGAATTCGTCAGTAATGGTTGGCGTTAATCCTCCTGCAGTTCTTCCTGATCTCCCCCTGTGGCCCCGTCAGCGGCGAGATATTGCCCATCTTCACCATCGACTGCGCAAAGTGGTGGAAGAAGAGGTTGACGTCCGCGGCGTAGGCCTTGACGAGCGCCGCCGTCTCGGCGCTCTTGGTGAGCAGCACCTCGTCGGAGCTGAGCAGGCCCCTCCCGGCCAGGATGTTCTTGAAGTAGAGGTTGTCGAACCTGGCCGGGGTGGCGAGGTCGAGCGGGAAGAGGTTGTTGTCGCCGCCGGAGCGCGGGCAGCCGGGCCTGAGGTGCGCCGCGTAGGAGGCGTCGAGCGTGGCGTCGGCCATGCCGTTGCCCGTCTGGTTGTACAGCCTCTGGCGGAAGCTGGTGCAGCGGGACATGCCGATGGTGTGGCCGCCGGAGAGCGCGACGACGTCGGCGACGTCCAGGCCCTGGCGCCTGAACTTGGTGACGATGGTGGGAAGCGTGTTGTTGGGCGCCGGGATGTCGTTGTTGGAGCCCTGGATGCTGGCGCCCAGCGAGTCTCGCCGCCCCAGCGGCACGTCCCAGGTTGGCCCGCCGACGAGCACCGTGGAGTCGCGCGCCGCCAGGGCGAGGATGTCGGCGCAGGAGACGACGCCCGGGCAGGCGGACTCCAGTGCGGCCTTGATGACGTCGACGACCTCGAAGCCCCGCAGCGAGTTCTTGTTGGGGTTTGAGCCTTTCTCGCTCACGATGCTGCTGCTGTTGTCCAGCAGCACAGAAGCGTCGCAGCCCTACATGCAAAAGGTCGTTAATTTATTTGACAATAATGATGGTAGATTAGGCACCTGCATTGATAGTTTTCTCTCTTTTTGAGAAATTAAAAAGCAAAAAAAAAGAGAGAGAGGAATATGAATCAATCATACGATCGAATCGATACGGGATATGATACTGCATTGTGATATTGTCGCCAAGAAAAGAAGACATAAAGTAGTGCATGCTGGCATGCGCAATATATGTAGGTAGGTCATCATCTCGTTGTTGGTAAAAAGGTAGCAAAAAAAAAAGACTAGGGATTCGCTCTCAAACAGCAAAAGTTGCAGTGGCGCACCTCTCGCGCACACACACACATAAAAAAAACGGAGCTGTGTCAAGCATGCATGCAACGAAAACTAGAGCATGCATGCAGGGCTCCTGCCGGAAGAGAAGAGTATGTAGTGTGTATACCTTGACGAAGCAGTCATGGAAATGCAGCCTCAGCAGTGACGCCGCCATCCTGGTCTCCCTGGCGACGGCCTGCGCCACGACGGACCTCACGATCTCCTTCGCCTTGGGGCACGAGTGGTCGTAGAATTGCGGGAACAGGCCGCCGCCCCAAGGGTGGCCACGGACGGCGCCGGCGAGGAGGACAACGCAGAGCAGCAGCATGTGGCAACGACGATCACTCGTGGAAGTCGCCATGGAAGAGAAGCGCGCGATCGACCACACAGACCTCTCTGCTCGATCTCCGGTTCTGGCTGCACTGCCACACACGAACGTTGCAATGCAAGAAGGAGAAAGCGATCAAGAGAGCTTGCTTTCTGCTTCTCTCTTGAGCCTTGGTATCTCTCTTGTGAGCAGGATGGGTAGAAGAGGCAGGCTTAGGGGGTATATATAGCGAACCACTGCAGGCAATGGGTGCGGTGGTGCATGGGACGGAGGACAGGAGGTGAGGAGGGAAGGGTGGTTTGGAGCAGGAGAGGGTGGGATCGGGTGTGCAGCAGGGTTGTTACTTGTTAGGGCGACGCGTGCAGAGCAAGTGAGTTTGCTAGGTCAAGACGGCGTGTGTTCAACTGCTACGTTGGCTTATTTCATCATGTCTCTCTGTGTGCATTCAAGCGCGCGGCAGCTCTGCTGAAGGTCCTTCGTTACTTACTGTGTATTTTCTTTATAGTGAAATATATGATGAATATTGCTGATTTATGCTATGTGATACAGCACATGTACATCTTCCAAACCAAGAAAAATACCCATGATTTGACTTTATTTGAAAGTCTCTTTATGAATTGATCACGTTAGTTAGTTGGGCCGAATCTTATTTTTTTTTCTCAAAAATACACAAATGATGATTTTGCGTATTTTTGACATTAAGATAGAAGAGTTTAAACATACGAAAAATAGTAGCGCAAGGCCTAACCGTCCTACGGTACCGATACAAGTTACCTATCATTTCATAAGCTAAACAACCAAGAGATGGGCGGCACTTCGACTTCGGAAATGACCTTCTATCAACGCTACTTCTTGCGCGTCCCTACCCCACTGTCTCAAAATAGGGCACGCAACGTTTTGACATTGGAGTGACCCCATCCAAACCGTCGTGGGGCGCATGTTGGGAGTCCGATATAGGATGTCGCCCTGAGCAGTGTCGTGTTAGGTCGTTACCCTTCACCACTATTGCTATAGCAGATCTAGGCCATGCAGTTCAAACATCTATCACGAAGCTCTGTGAGGATCTTCCGGGTCTGTGGAAAAGTTGCTTTGAGCCGCCATAGACCGCGTCTCCTGCCGAGGGAGGATCTCCCTCCACCCATCGGGTGTTGGTGCTAGAGACCCATCGTTGGGAAGACGTGACATGAGGGCCTAGGCGCTAGTGGGCAAGGATGCAACCATCTATTGGCCGAGCCGACATGCTGCTGAAAGCTCTATAGTGATTTTGGTAATAGATGAAACCTAGCTACTAATCTATTCTTTAAGTGTTGAGCTAGGTTAGTACACAAAGGGCCAAGTGATGGAGCAAGCTAGGTGGCAAGGAGATGAAAAGCCACAAGATCATGGAGATCAACAAGTGCTCACACTTGGACAAAGGTGAAGGAATGGAACCCAATAAGGATCAATGCAAAGGTATACTTGGTAGGGTTTTATATTTTAGTGATCAATACACTTAATGAGTGTAATTACATTTAGGATACACAACCATACTATTAAGAGGGGAAAAGCGTATGTGATTGCAAGTATCAAGTGCCACTAGGTGAAGTCTTTCATGCATGTGCATTAGGACCTAGTGAGCTAACCCTTGAATGACTTAAAATATGCTAACACACTTGCACAAGTAGTGAGATACTTTGGTGTTAGCACATGTGAACAAGGGAAGAAGAAAGAGATTGATTCTAACTGAAATAGGGGCTCCAGACCATTGGTGATGGTCCGGTTGCTTGCCCTAGCCAGGGCAGCTTCACTGGACGCTCCAGACCCTAATGGTTCTTTAGAACCGGACCACATGTAGTGAGTCCAGTTGCTTTGACTTGGGTAGTCAACAATGTGGAAAGGACTCTGGACGCTGAGTAATAGTCCGGACATGAGCTCCGGATCGGGTTTGGACGTTTTGTCCGGAGTTTGGAGCTCTCTGGATCGCTCCGGACTGTTACTGCTTTCTTCGGACGCTTGGCTCTGGACTCGGTCCGGAGGTCCTCAACGTGAGCGCACCAACGGGAGGATTTGAAAACAGAGGACACGTGTCATGCTGAGAAGCCTTTGGGAAGAGCTCCGGACCGTGAGGTATAGTCCGGAGGTCCCGAGTCCGGTCCGGAGGCTGTCTGAGAGAGGTAACGGCTAGTTTTCTTTGAGGGACTATAAATAGATGTTGGCTGGCTCTAGCTCACTCGCTTGCACACATTGATCATTGCATACACCTAGTGAGCTATTGCAAACCTCTCCCACTCATCTCTTTGCTAGATTGATCATCCAAAGTGAGATTTGAGTGGCTTAAGTGCATTTGCATGAGTGATAGCATCTAGTGGCACTTGGGAGTTGTTTTCGCTGAGGGTTTCTTGTTACTCTTGATTATTGCCATCACCTAGATGGTTTGGAACATTGGAAGTGGATTGGCAAGAGGTGGAGATTGTTCTTGGCCACCACAAGTGATTTGTGAGGGTTTCTTGTGCCTTCCCCGTGGAGATTGCAAAGGCAACTCTAGTGGATTGCTCGTAGCTTGGGGATCCCCATCTTGTGTTGGTTGTGCGGCATCTGAAGATGGGTTAGGCGTGTGCTGCCTATTAGCGTGTGAACCTCCAAGTGGGTGAATCGCTACAATGAGGAGTAGCTTGTTGGCAAACAAGTGAACATCGGTAAAAAAATCTGTCACTTCTTTCTACCGAGTTCATTGTTGAATTGTGATTGGTGTTCATCTTGGTTATCAAATTGGATCACTCCTCTACTCTTCTCGTTGGTATAAATATCACTCTCCCCTTCTAGCTTGTATTTACCTTCATTCTTGTCTAGCTTGTTTAGTTTCTTTAGTCTTTTTCCTTGTGTAGCTTGTTGTATAGTTTGAGCTAGACTTTGTGAGTGACTTGGAATTATATTAGGTTAGTCTTGTTTTGATAGGAGGCTTGCAACACTTGTAGGCTAGCGCAACACTTGCTTTGTCATTTATTTATCTAACTTGTTGTTAAGTTTGTGTTGTAGATTTTTATTTAGGCTATTCACCCCCCCTATAGCCATCCTTAGGACCTTTCAGTTGCACACACCAACTGAAGGTGTCACTAGCTGCACTTCCGATGTATTCACCTAAGCCCTTGTTGACCTCCGTCCGCTCTATCAAAGACGGGAACCACAATTGAGCGAGGTTGGGTGCACATGGGTGAAGTAATGGATGGCTTCACCGGGCAACGAGCAGCATCTAAGTGTGGGGTTGCGAAGAGGTCATCATCAGACTCCTCAAGTCCAGCATCATCCACCCACTGACGGTTCTTAGAGCACCTCCTCAGGGAGCCACTCAGGTAGCACAGGGCCGCTGCTAGTGAGAGGGAGGAGCAAGTTGTGGTCGTAGGTGCCGCGATGGCCTCCAGGGAGCCCATGGATCCAAAAGGCCCGGACTTGGGCCCGAACGACATGGATCTAAGCTCAACCATAGGCGAAGGCATGACACAACTAACACCTTTCAGCAAAGTTGATAGCAGGTGGGTCTCGGAGCTGGCGGTTGATGGGACCATCCCGCTCATTAACCAGGCTCTTGCGATGGGTGGTTAGTGTGGCGTTGCATTGACCCCCACTTCCATGGGTATCGATGTTAGGGCCATGCCATGGGGGCGGGCTGGGGGAGAGAGTGTGGGAAGAGGGGAAGGGAAGGCGCTCGGCATTGCTGGGATGACCGCCTGGGTTGGCATCGGTAGGGTCGGTGATTGCAATCCGAACGAGACTTTGTCCATGGCTGAGTAGTGTTGTCTTGCATGGGGAGATGGAGGGGTGGGGCAGACAAGGCCTGGTGTTAGGGAGGCAGCCAACACATGTGGGGCGGCCAAGGGTTCCCTTTCCGCTTTTTTCACCATTTTTTTTCTTATGGGTGTGGTAAGTCCTTATGGCTTTGATTTGTATCTTGACTATCAGTTGTATGTACCATCCATGGATAGTAGAAGTTGGATGTTTCCTTATAAAAAATGAATTGATCACTTCAATTATGCATGTCCTCTGCAAGATTCGAAAGCCTTCTAGGACCCACGATTAGCTAAGCAGGTATACAACTTGAATGTAGATTAGTAATAGTCGTCTTCAATTCATTTTTGGTACCCAGTGGTGGATCAAGAATAAAATTTTAGGAAGACTAAGCTCAAACTGTTCACAAGACAAGAAGCTATGATTTTTGCAAAACTAAGGCCTAAACCTCGTCTTTTTGCCATCGTCTTCAATCTCAACCTCTCCTCCGAACCTTCTCACATGGCTTAAATTTCAATGGGGGCTGAGGGGGATCCATAGATGCGGCCACAGTAGGCGGCTTTAGCCCCCAGCCCTGGTGGCAAATCCGCCCCTGCTGGTACCAATATATTCTACAAAAGGTCACTTCATGTGTTTTGGTTGTAACAACATCACAACAATTGGTACAAACGATCATATTGTTTTTCTTCTCCCGAGCATAAATCTTAGGATCGATAGTGGTCAGAGTGAGCTAAATTTCTCTCCACGTTTAGGTCGTGATTTTAATTTATGTAGAGGCTAGAAGTGAGTTCACGATTCTTGTTTCAACTCTATGCAATGATTATAAAATAATAATTTTATTAAAGATATATTCATCGAAACATGCATATATGTTTAACCTCGCTTAATACTTTTTGAACCAATGGATGGTCCTAAATGTCTTCTTACCATATACAAATAAATTATATTTTGATAATTGATAGAATATGAACAAATACGACATGAGAAAAATAAGCAGTTTTGACTGGTTGTGTGGCTCTAAATTCAGTCATAGATTTCTAGCACGTACTTATTCCGACTCCTAGAGTTAGCAGCGTGAGTTTGGTCGTCTCTATACGCTTTTAATAAATGGTCGTTGGTATACGGTGTTGAATGTACATGTATATATCCGTATGCCTGTGTTTGAGGATAAAAGTACAAATGGAGAGTATCACACCGATCGCGTGTGTGGACTGTGTATGCATGTGTCATGCTAAAGCACCCGTGCATGCTAAATTTATATGGCTACATGCTAATTTATTATGTTGCCTCTTTATGCTATAATAATTAATATGCTAATTTACTAGATAATTATATGCACGAGCATGTTACTATATATATGATGATCAGGTAAAACGCGATGTGATGTACCAATTCGAGGAAGCGGCCGCGCCGGTGTGTGATGATTCGCGTTAGGTAATCGCAACGCGCGTGGCCTACACTCATGTCACGCGCGAGAAGCTTACTTCTGGAAGGACTTGGAACTAGCTTGGATGTTGTCTGAAAGCAAGCTTCCAAAATGTGTTGTTGATCGAGATACTTTGTTCGTCTGTGCGCGCGCAGCACGTATCCGTTGGCCGTTGCTTCAAGGAACAACAGCGTGCTTGATCCTGTCAAAAGACTTCACAAGTTCACATGTATATACAGCACATCTATATATAGTCTTCCCTGAATCCCATTGAAACTAAAAAATGTATATAGATACAGGTTCTTGCATACGATAGAGGATAGTAAATTTTATGAATCCGTAGCTAGCAACAACCCGGACCCAGAGCATGCATGTCACATGCCTCAAAACTCAAAAGCAACATCCCCGGAGGAGACAAAAGTATACGCGACATGGACAAGAGTACCTGCTCGCTTTTTAATTCTGCTATATTAGACTCCCGTTTCATAATTGTCTCCTGTTCTCTTTTTTTCTTTTAAGAAACACAGGAGGGGTTGTCCTACCCCCTGTGGTCCAAATTATAAGTTGTTTTAGTTTTTTTTAGGTTTATTTATTTTGCTATCTAAATATTTTATTACATCTAGATGCATAACAAAATGAATATATCAAAATGAGTCAAAGTGACTAATAATTTGGAAGGGGGAGTAAGAAAGAAAAGCATATCTAGGATTACAAATTAGCATATGTAGCCATTGCACAAACAAAAGAAAATAAATTGTTTATTTGTCCAATGAACAGAGCCATTTGTCTTCTGTTCCTACCCTTCCCATTTACTCTTATATACTGTAGTATATATTTGACTCCGATCCCTCTACTCACAAATATATAATGAAATAAATGTCCTTAATCTGTATTGACACGATCTTAAAAACACAATTTTGACCAGTATTTTTTATTAAAAAATATTTATAAAGAATACACTTTTATAAAACTTCGATGTACACAAACAAGACTCCTCTCTTTTTTAATAATGGTGGCTTAATCTAAAACTACCTATTTTCGAAATGAGCCGTCTCTAGAAATCATTTGTAGGGGTGGCTAGTATTTTCAGCCGCCTCTACAAATCCTCTATTTTGTAGAGACGTTTCTAGTTCTAACAATCTCTACAAATAGATTTTTAGGGGCAGTTGAATCTAGAGCCGCCTCTAAAAATGGACGCTGCAAAGCAAATTTTATAATTCTTCAAATAAATAAGTTAGATAATGACAAATTTAACATCAAAGTTGTATGTCTATGATTTTCTACAGGACAACTTTTTTATTTGAAAATCATTTGGATCCACAAAAATCTGCTTCAAGTTCTCACATTCTAAATTCATTTTTTTTTTGAATTTTTAAACAACCTCTGATGTAGAAATAACCAAAAATAAAGTTATAGATCTCAAAAAGTCATACAACTTTATAGTTAACAACTTTTTTATTTAAAATTATTTATCTAAGGAAATTTAGTTTGAATTTCTCAAATATCCTTTTAATACTTATATGGTTTAGAACACATAGATTCATGATAGATACTTGTCCCATTTCACCGTTTTATGGTCAAACCTTACCCTTTTTTTCTCTCAACTGATACTACACTTTGGCCTTATCAATAAAGGTACAGTTAGAAATTAAAGAGCTCCCTTGGCACTAAAGGCAGCAAGTTTTAGTCTAACAAAGCTATGTGGGATGGCTTTGTTGATCCATCGTGCTCCCTCTGTCCTAGAATAAATGTCATTCTCGCTTCTCGAAAAGTCAACGTTTTTAAAATAGCGGTAATTATATATTAAAATATATAAATAATTATGCTAAGTAATTAGTATCATCGAAAAGGTAAGTCTAGCTTTTAACAAATTTATTTGGAGATATAAAGGTTGCACGTATTTTGTACAAACATAATCAAAGTTGAAAAATTTTAACATACACGCATCTCATAGCATCATTCTTTTTTGAAACAGAGAGAGTATGTCATACTAGTTGGGTATGCATGTGTGATACCTTGGTATGCTAGTTGTATGTACATGGTGCATCCATGCATGGATCGTCAAAGAATGCTTTAATTTGTTGACTATTTGAGACTATCCTTGCTTCCAAGCGATAGCTTAAATTCAGTTTATCCCATATGGTATTAGCTAGGGTCCATAGACCAGAGGTGCGCGTTTCTTGGCTTCTAGAAAACTCACAGGACGTTACTACCCAGTCTGAAGCGTGCAATTAACATCAGAAAATTACAAGCATGTCATGCGACGTCATAATTGTACAAGGAAGGTATAAAAGGAACTATCACAGAGAAGTTGAGAAATGAGGCATTGAGTGAATGACGATGTAGCACACCATTGTGAAAACCCTTGCTACAAAGCAAAACAAATCCTTGTTTCGAACTACTTAACCGACTTACCACCCATACTTCAGCTTATTCTCTCACAAAACACTATTGAATTGGTCAAAATTAGGCGGATTGTAATTTAAAAGAACAGAAAATTACTACTAATAATCAAAAGGATCAGAATGAAAATGAGAACATGTAAAGTTGTAAACAACTCTTTTCACTACAATGATACATTCCAAATGTCCTTTTGGAAACAAAATCCTTAAAATCCTTCTTATTGGTACTTTGTCAGTTGATTGGGTGTGTCTTATCTCTATGTTGCTATATATATGGATGAAATTAGATCTACACGAACACCACCAGCTGCGTATATGCCATATATTCATTTGGTTTTGGTGCAACACTCTTTTTATTAGCTTCTCCAATTTGATATATACTCCCTCTATTTTATATTGTAAGTCATTTTGCCTTTTCTAGTCTAGGTATAGAGTTTTTTCTGTGCATATAGATAAATACATTATGTCTAGATGCAATCTAAAAAAAATAGAATGACTTACAATTAGAATAGGTGGAGTATAGAACAAGGCAAAGCGAACTCAAAATCCTATTGAACCACTAAAGCACATGTATATAATTAAAACTAAAACCCTCACCATCAATGCCATATTCTTAATTAATCCAAATCACAACCTAGCTACATATATATACCTCTACGCCAATACATATCTAACCCTCTATCTACACCATATACGAAACTGGAAACTCAAAGCGCACAACTACATACATGGGCCATGTCTGCCTATCGTAACTAACTCTTGCGTTTGCTTCCATCTGGCTGTACGTCCTTAATTTCCACCTGCTCCCTGCAGTCAACTAATCAGCATTGGCCACGGAATCTGGACAACCACTCGACTTTTGAGATGGCGTCTATCATATGAACCTATCTACTTTTGAGTTAAGTGGTTACAGTTTTGTTTGGTTTGGGGTTTGGCTAGCACTTCCATGATCTTACTCCGGCCACGTTAATGCGAAATTAATTAATGATCTTACTTCCATGATCTTATTCACTGGATTCTCGTTTCTCTAAATTCCAGTTCTAGTTTCAAAGAATTCAATGAGCTAGCTGAACAGTTCCACAAAGTGATTCTGATTCAGCGGAGAAATGTTTCTAAGAGAATCTGTCCTTGAACATGCTCAAACAGCCCGAAAGCGTAGGCTCAAGTACAATGACTATTTTGCCCTTAACGGTAAGAAAATGAAACCTTTGGATGTTCTACCTTTTAGAGGCTAGCTAGCTTGACCAACAGATGGTAACAGGGATCTCCACCACACTCTGTTGGTTCGTGACTCGGGATCATTGTCATATGCCGCATGATCATGTTGGATGCATAAAAGCTCGTCAGCCGGCGTGATCCATGCATGACACTGACTGATTAGTCACGCTTCCTTTGACAGCGACTGACGGCCATATATAATGATCCAATCCCCAATCCGCGCGCCCATGAAAAATTGAAGACGACGTCAACCTCAAGCGATTGACCAGAGAGGACTAGAGTAGCCAGTAGGTTACACGCATGCTAACCAACGTCACTGAGTTAAGGTGGCTGACCTTTTCTGTCTATCTCATTCCATTTCCACGGACGGCGAACTGGTGCGGTGCAGGTGCATGCATGCGTCGTCGTCCTAAATCCTAATCTGGTCGATGCGCTGGGATCGTACATGCATAACGCGATAGCTGCAACAAACAAGAGCCTAGCGTTGTCAAAAAAAAAAAAAAACAAGAGCCTAGCCATATATAGGCGTGTGTGGGCAATCTCGTTCGTCCGAAATAGTGTTTTTCTCTAAAAAAAAAACAACCAAAAACAGTCTGCTTATTAGCCACCAAAACGATCAAACAAACAGGGCGGACCCATATACTCCCTGCCGCCCTCGTTCTTTCCATTTTCAAAAAATAATTTGTTTAGAAGATATAAATATTTCACGTCCTTGTTTAGGAGGTGTTTGGTTGTCTGACTTATTTTTAGTTTCTTGTCACATCAGATGTTTGGTATCAATTAAATGAATTAAATATAATTTATATTATAAAACTAATTACAGTGTCATGTAGTACTTCACGAAACGAATCTATTAAGTCTAATTAATCCATATTAACATATGTTTACTGTAGCACCGTATTGTCAAATTATAGATTATTTTATATCAATAGATTTGTTTCGCAAAATAGTCTTTGGCTGAAAAAATAGTTTTATAAATAATCTATATTTAATACTCCTAATTAGTGTCTAGATATCTGATGTGACATAGACTTTTTTTAAGTCCCTGGAACCATACACCGCCTAAATCAATTTAGACTTGTCGATAGGCAAACTACGGCGGCGCAAGTTTCGAGACAAAGTGAGGCTGTTCAGCGTTTGAGAGACCTTTTTCTTCCATGAGTCAAGGCTACGAAAGGGCCATGCCGACAGCGCCACACGCCTACACGGACTAGTTGATTGCGACTTGCGAGAGTCGTTGCATGCGGCAGCTGCAACTGAAAAATCCGGCGCGGCCTTTAATGCTCGGGCGCGGATGACCGACTCCACTCTGCTAGTAGACTGCTACTGCTATCCTGTACGTACTGCGGATGACCGACGTCTCGGCCGAGCTGACCCTCTAGCTACCGCCACCCAGATCGAAGCTGCAGCACAGCTGGTAGACGTGGCCGTGCAATTTCAGAGTCCAAACCCATTACGAAGCGTACGGCATTTGAGCATAATGCACAGTTGAATTAATCTGGAACGGAACTATAGGGGCTTCATAACAGAGAAGCTTTTCTGCGTGATAAACATCTCAATTGCCAAGTCCACCAGGACAGTTCAAAACCGTTGACCTGAACTTTTACTACCAGATAAGGTGCTTGCTGGGATTGTCATGGCTTCCTGCCTGCCATGTACGAAGTACTTTCAGATCACTTGCAACTCTGCTGCAGTTGTAAGTACAGTACTGTACTGCAATGACAGGTAGGTACTATCAGTCTCACGCTTCAACTACTAAAAGAAAGGAATTCTGTTCGATCGTAACCAAGAAATTCCGTCCGGGAGAAGGTCTACTGACTGCTCTAACCACTAACAGCTGGTAGTGGTAGGAGGTCAATGCATGGTAGTACAAAAATACACACGATTTAGAAGATTCCCTAGTTGATTGCAGAAAACCTGACTTCGTGGCAGTTGGATTCCACAAGCGTCGTCTATGCACCGAAGCACTACGCCTCGTCTATGCACCCAACCACAACGTAAGCCGGCTTCTTCAGAATTCTGAACCATAAGACCACCAAGCATCTGCTTTACTTGAACAAAACAAAACAAACAGGATCAGAATAGGCTTTGCATATTATGTTCGCAAAGGAGAACAGGCTGGGTTGCTTGTACATCTATAATTGAAGAGACCAAAAAAAAAAAGGTGTGCAAGTAGCCAAACAACCAAGAGCCCAATCGTACTACAAATTCAAATTTACTGGAATGCAATGCTGTAAGAAACAAAAGGTTTCCAATTATGCCAAATCTAATGATATATGTTTCACACAAAAAATGAACCACCAAAAGTGCCCAGTATCGTAAGATAGATCCCAAGACCTACCTAAATGCACAGTTCAATTTAGTTGTATCCATGTTACTTCATACTTCCTGCACAACTCTGTCCATCCTACTACTGAAATATACAAGGATGTATTTGGAGTGGGTGGAGCTACTACTACCACTTTATGTTGTACTTAACCGGATTTAATTAGAGAAGTATGTTGAATAGAGGCCAATAGTTTCTGTTTCCAGCATGTACTCAGCGCACAAACTAAGCTGAAGATCTCTCTAAACAAAACAGCAGGGGCTTCCTGTGGGAAGGCAGAAAAGAAACTTAATGATCTCATGTGAAAGTGGAACTAATAATAGAGAAGTCAAGGGTTTAGGCAATAATAGGACATGATACATACAGTGGCCACAGATAAGTAACAAAAAATACACAAAAGCAACCTCTAAATCAGGTACACCTGATGCAAACAGATGGTGCTTTCCACAAGTGGAGTGGATGGAGTGATGCAGTGGAATCACACAAGCATCTATAAATAGGAAGCAGAAATCACGAAACTAAAGCACAGCAGCATTCAGGAACTCATGGCTTCAATCAATATAATTCTTGGTGCAATTTTCATTGCTTCCTTCTACTTATCTAGCTCCCTTGCCTTCCCTCCTGGTCACCATGAGGGAGCCCATCCAACTGGAAATGGCCCAATCTCGGGTCTTTCTTCAGATTACTACAAGTTCACATGCCCACAGGCCGATGAGATTGTGGTGCCAATACTAAAGAAGGCTATCGCAAAGGAACCACGGATAGCTGCTTCCCTTCTCAGGCTCCTGTTTCATGACTGCTTTGTTCAGGTTAGCACAGTACAAGTTCATTTCTTTTTCACCCAGAATAAACAAAAGTCACCAGTCAGTCAGTCACCACTCACGACGCATGGTTCGCCCATGTGTTGGAAGTTGAACATTTGATGGGTACTAGAACCACGATTTCATGTTCTCTAGTCAATAATCTCAATTGTCTCGTGGTTTATGTAGTTCTGTGATGAAATTGCAGGGATGTGATGCATCAGTTCTTTTGGATGACACTGAGGAAGTTGTAAGTGAGAAAAATGCTATTCCCAATAAGAATTCTATTAGGGGATTTGAGGTTATAGACGAGATCAAAACTGCACTTGAGGAAACATGTCCGAATACAGTTTCTTGTGCTGACACTATCGCCCTAGCAGCCAGAGGTTCAACAGTACTGGTAAATTTCTCTGCATTCAAGTGACAAAAACCTGCACTAGTTACAGGAAGAGTAAATATACAGGATTTCTCACAAAAAATGTTTTATTTTCTTTAATAAAAAGACTAAAAGCTGGTAGCCTCAAGCAAAAATTGATTAAGATTTTCCCTAAAAAACTTAATCTATGTCCACTTGGTATATAATCTTATCACCTGACAGAGTGGTGGACCATATTGGGAACTTCCACTAGGAAGGAGGGACTCAAAGACAGCAAACATGAAGCTAGCAAACAAGAACCTTCCTCCACCAAATGCAACACTGCACCGTCTTATCAAGTTCTTCCAAAGGCAAGGACTGGACAAGGTGGACCTTGTTGCACTATCAGGTATAGTACCGGCACATCTTAATGCTCAATTTTTTTCACAAACACGTAGGAAAACTGAGTGTCATTGTATTAAGAAAATGGAAAAACGTTATACAAAGTTCCACACAACGAAAAGGCAAGTGCACACACACACCAACAACCAACACCTCTAATGATATATTCAATGCTAAAAAATAAACCATTGATATAAAACAGTTAATGGAATTGGTTCAGTTGTACATAATGTCTACGGTTTTCCTTGTTATAAGCTTAGGGCTGAAAGTATAGCAAGAAAAACATTGTATAGGACATAGACACATAGTAGAAATGCATCACTACCATCAGCAAGAATATATGTTAGACAACAATGGAAAATAAATAGTAAATGTTGCTATTGGTCTGCATATTCTCTTATCTTCCTAAAGAGTTAATTTTACACTGACAGGAAGCCATACCATTGGAAAGGCCAGATGTGTGAGTTTCAAACAACGGCTCTACAATCAGCACAGAGATAACAGACCAGACAACACGCTAGAAAAAAGTTTCTATCACACATTGGTATCGGCGTGCCCACGCACTGGTGGTGATGACAACATAAGGTCACTAGATTTTGTCAGCCCTTCGCAATTTGACAACAGCTATTATAAGCTGATATTGGAGGGAAAAGGGCTCCTTAATTCAGATGAAGTTTTGTGGACAGGAAAAGACCCTGAAATAGCAGCTCTAGTTCAAAGTTATGCAGAAAATGAGCCACTATTCTTTGAACATTATGTGAATTCAATAATCAAAATGGGGAACATAAATCCGCTCATAGGCTACAATGGAGAAATCCGCAAGAACTGCCATAGGGTTAATCAGGAGATCTAGTCATTAAAAAGGCTTCAGTTCAAATCAGGTTCCTCTGCTTATGATGAAAAAATTGATTTAAAGAATGTCAGTTTAAATGTCAACATGCTAATGTGTGATGGCATAAGATGTAACTGTGATTTCAGTTTCTCGCCACCCCCAATTTCTCAAATGTAAACTTTCAATGAAATGTAGCTCATCTTCTTTTACTCTAAAAAAGTCTGTTTATTAAGTCATTGCATAATCATGTCCTTACCTTCTACTCCAGTAAATTTTAAGTGACATTTTGGGGCTGGACTCAGCAACTAAGGAATAATGGCCCTGTTTGTTTCTGCTTATAGTGTGAAAAAAGCAAGAATACCACCAAATGCCTTGATTATTTATGATTCTTCTGACTCGAACTTTGAACTAGCACAATTGAGAATCAAGAATCGAAAAAAAATCTCCCCGCGTTATGGTGATTATAAGTGAATCAACAATTCCTTTGATGCATGGTGGGCAAGCACAAATTCTGATATTGATGTTCAGATTAAAAAAAAGGTCTCGACTCCATTATTATTTTAGGAGCTTGGTCTATTTGGAATCACCGTAATCGCTGTGTGTTCGATGGGATTCAACTGAACCTTAATAGTGTTATGGTTTCAGTAAAAGATGAGCTCCTCCTGTGGAGTTTGGCCGGAGCTCGGGGAATATCTAATCTCCTCGCTCTAGAGCCAGTCAATGCATGAGTCCTCTCTCTAGTAGGTCTTGGGTCAAGTTTGTAAACTGTGAGAGAGATACATCATTGATGTAAAAGGGTGTGTGTATGTGTGTGGTTGTACGGGGTTTCCAAACACACTCTTTTTTTCTTTTTAATATAATGATGCGCAGCTCTCCTGCGTGTTCGAAAAAAAAAGTGAATCAATTATAAGCGGAAACAAACAGGGTCAAATGAGTTGAACGCATTGATGATGCAATCCATATTTCACTCATTTTTCTTGTAGCAGTACAAAGGATGCAGATACTTCATACTACCACTGAATGCACACATGCAAGAAGGATATTATTGAGAAAACAGGTCAAGGTTGCTGCAAAGGACACTCTTTTATGGACCTTTATCTAAGAGTTAAAACACCATTTAAACAACTGGAGGGAGTAGTTCATGATTATGGATATCTAGTTTTTATACTTTTAATTTTTCTAGGTTGATGACATGTAATTTTTTTTAGCAGTTGTACCCTACTCCACTGCAAAATAATAAGACATTATGCGTGATACCAAGAATGGTGTATGCGCTTTATTTTTTGAACATGTAAAGAACTTGTGCACAAAAGCAACACTAATAGTGCCATAGTACATATGGCACAGAGAGCAGACAGCAGAGGTAGTTGGATGAACTGGCTTAACTTAGAAGAGGGGAGTTAATTAGCAACACTCCATAAGCTCACTCGCTAGTAGCAGAGGGAAAAAATCTTGGATAAGCTGATGCAGGGTTGTATCCATATATTATGTCTGATAAAAAAGAGCCTAGATTAATTGAGAATAGAATGCAAACCTACAAGAAATGGTCCTCAGAATATACTCATTAGTTCACATTGGCCCATATGCCCTATCATTTGTCCTTTGTGCTACTTGTGTGGTACCAGCCGCGTGCTCCCAAGATGCATGGTTTTCACTAGGATTATCTGCAGGCAAGTAGCCTCTTGGTCTACCAAACTGATGAATGATTAAGACAAATAAGTGAGTAAATAGTACCATGTATCGACTAGCATGATCATAAAAATTTGGTGTGCCAACAAAACAGTAAAGGCAAAGTGAACACTCACAGCATCCAAAAAGGCAGACAAGACGGCAATACCAGGCAGCGCATCTAAACCATACTGAAGTGGAGGGGGAAAATATCAAATGCTTTCAAGCCAACTCTGAATAGTATTGATCTGTTGTTCAAATAATAAATTAAAAAATACCAAATGCTCCACACGAGTTTTGTAGATAAACCCTCCACAACAAAGTAAGCTTGACAAGACAATGAGCCTACACATAGATAGAACAGCAGTCAGAAATACGGCAACAAAAAAGAATGGTAGTAATAGTTGTGCTACCAGGGATAGTACTGTAAGTACTACCAGGGAAAAGCAGTAACAACTCATGAAAGAAACTACAATTACCATGAAAATTATTCATATGTGCAAAAAACATTTGCCAATCAGGGAAATAGTAACTTTTTAAGCTAGTAATAGAACTTCCCATCACTGAGAAGGTAACTTTTTAAGTTAAAGAAACACATACACGCAAGAAATAATTCCAAATATTGCCCAGCCTTTCATGGGATCACTCTCTTTTTCTTGTCTGTAACCTACAGGGAGAGAGAGGATACAAACAAATTCATATAACTAGGCTACATCTAGATACTGGTATACAAAATGAGGAAAAGAATGCACAATGACATAAACATACTCATGTATTCAAGAATGAAAATATTGAAAATTGCAAGACTGTTCACAACCATGATGCACTTTGCTTATATCAAACGATTTGCAGAAGTTATTTGTTTTCTATGATAAATAATAATTGCCATCTCTGAATTTTGTTCTTTGATGACTGGTGGGCAGTGCTAGTGAGGCAAAAAAAACAGCCTGTTGCAAAAGGTCTCGGTTCTCTTATCATTCTGGGGGCTTGGACTCTTTGGAAGCATCGGAATGCTGCATGTTTGATGGCACTGCCACAAGTATGGTGGGTGAGTTGCTGCTTGCCGAAGAAGCAAGCTTTGGGGCATGGCTGGTGTGCAGGGTCTCTCCAAGTTGAGTGTTCCAGCACCTAGTGACTAGGCCTTGTTGCGGTAGAGTTTATTTTTGTCACAGGCGCAAATGTACTTTGAGAACTACAGGGTGTGGGTGTGGGTGTGAAACAGGGTTTCTACCATTTCCTCTATTTTAATACAAAGATACACAACTCACCTGTCTGTTTGAGAAAACACAATTACCATCTCTATCAGAGTATGTCATGCTGTTATATAATCTAACTCTTAGTCACAAAGTTCCAGGGTAAATGGTGTCAGGAATGGGGTACGGTACTTTCACAAGGCTTTTACAAGGCAGGGACAAAAATATCCCTGCATTCCTGGGTGAATGATACCTTTCATCCCCATTTCCTGTGACTATCACTATCAACTATTAAGTAAATGTAAATCAATAAAGATAAGGGAGCATTTAATGACAAACGGTTTTAACAATTTGCTGTATAGCATCTCAAACTCTTGAGTCTAACACCAAAATACTTTTTCACTCTATGCAAATAAATGAATTGAATGGTACTATAAAGTCCAAATAATCATATACCTTTAGAATTTCTATAGTTGCAGTGTCTAAAAGTACACCTAATTTAAGTGTGAAATTATCTCAACTGAACATTGCCTAAGATCAATCTTCTGTGTTTTCCTGAATAAAAATCTAACAAAACTAATGCAGAATCTCCAATGAACAAAAGTCTATAGGCACAGTTGATGATTCTATGGCTAGGACTAACCACATTTCTTCGTTAGTGTAAATTCAATTGGATCATAGCCCTCCACTGGGATAAAAATATTGACCTCATAAGGACTGGTTCGGGCAATTTCACCTACAAAACATAGAGAACAGAGTTCATTTTATTGGAGTAACGATGAACAATCACGATGTGTACACAAGGAAGAAACTAACATCTCCAGTCCACATCCAAAACTGCAGGAGACAGCGTACTAGGCATGGCACCATTGAATCCTGATCCTACAAGTGTAACACCAAGCCCTTTCACTGGATTAACCTGTGACAGATAGAGTTTTACATGTATATCGTGCAACTGGCCTTGTAAGTAGCACTAATATGGCAACAGTATTGAATTTATTTTGACAGCAGTGCACTCATTTGCAAAAGTTCTGCGTTAATTAAAAATAATATGCATATGTAAGTGAATATTTGGTCACTAAAATATCACTGAACAAAAGATTGAATGAACAAAAGTTAGCATTGTTTTTAATTAATAATTTGTTTAATATAGCATTGCCTTTTCTAAATTTGCATGGTTCCTCCTGTTATTTGAATCTGGGGTACACTGTTTTGTCCCTCATTGTTACACTGGAGCAGGTGTATTTCCCAGTTATGATAAATTAATGAAAACAGATGAAAAAAGGGGAGGGAGGGGAAGAAACTAAAATAAACATGGCTTGTGTTATTCTTGCAACTCCAGCTTAATCTTTTAACGGCTTGGTTCCTTCTACCGGCACAACCCAGAGCGAGGGAGCAGTCTCAGGTGGGCTAGTGGTGTGTGCGCGGCTAGGCTGGGAGCAGCGTGCGTGGCCTGGCAGCAAAGTGCACCCTGGCAGGGAGGAACATGTGCTTCTTTCCCACTGACACATCTCTCCCACCACTCCCCCTCTTCACCCCATGGTCATTGATACCAGGAATCAGGCAGAGATCAAAATCAAAGACCTGTGCTAGTTCCACATTGAAGACTCCATAGTGTTTTTGGTAATTGATGAAGCCTAAGTACTAACCTAGCTCTAAGTTTGAGTAGGTTTAGTACACCAAGGTGAAGTGAGAGTGAACAAGTGGTGGAGCAAGGATGGAAGCTAGGTGAAAGCATTTCAAAGGCTCACACTTGGAGAAGAAGAGAAGAGGAAACCCTAAGAGCTATACAAGGCAAAGGTATAAGCTAGGGCTTTTTGGTTTAGTGATCAAGACACCTAGTAGGTGTGATCACATTTAGGATAGATAACCGTACTATTAAGAGGGGAAAATAGTATGTGGTTACAACTATCGAGTGCCATTAGGTTGATCATCATTGCATTGCATCTAAACCTAATGAGCAACCCTTGTAAAACTTGATAAAATATGCCAACACACATGCACAAGTCAGTGAAACACTTGGTGGTGGCACATGAGATCAAGGGAAGCAAAGAGAAGAGAAATCAGACCAAGAAAGAAGCGTCGAACCAGTTGAGCATGGGAGCTCCGGACCAACAGAGGTGGTCCGACGACCGCTCCCAGCACTAACTGGCTGACACAGAAGCTCCGGACCAGTGGCGAAAAGAGGCTCCGGACCATAGGCGAATGGTCCGGTGGCTCAGTCAACAACAGAGCTGAAGTCAAAAGGACCTCCGGACCAGAAGGCATAGTCCGGTGGTGAGGTCCGACGGTCAAGACCGAAGCTAGGGTGCTCCCTGCGTAAAAACGTCGAAGCTCTAAGGAGGCTCCGGACCAGATCGCATAGTCCGGTGGACTAGTCCAGAGGTGAGGTCCGAAGGCAGGGTGCTTACTACATGGTTGTTGAAGCGAAGGGCAAGGCGTCGGACGAGGCGTCGGACCAGCCCTCCGGACCAATGGAGGTGGTCCGACGGTGGCCAGTTTTGCGCACCAACGGTTGAAATTCAAAGCGTCGGACCAGCTGCTATAGTCCGACGGTGAGGACAAGTGGTCCGACGTCACGTTTTTCAGTAGCCCAAGTGCATAACGGCTAGTTCCTTTGAGGGGGCTATAAAAGCGGTGTGTGGCGGTTCAAGTTGTCTCTCTTGCTCATTCTGATATTGCATACTCTTTGTGAGCTTGTGACACACTCCCACATCTCATCATTGTTTGATCATCCATTTGAGAGATTTGAGTGTTCAAGTGCATTGCATGAAGTGAGTTCATCTTAGTGGCACTTGGGAGTTGATACCGCTGCTAGTTTCTTGTTACTCTTGGTGATTGCCATCACCTAGACGGTTGGAGCAAGCGGTGTGGATTCGAGAAGCTTGGTGATTGTGCTTCGTCGACCACAAGTGGTGATTGTGAGGGGTTCTTGTGCCTTCCCCGCGGGAGATCGCAAAGGTAACTCTAGTGGATTGCTCGTGTCTTTGAGTGCCCTCATCTTGTGTTGGTTGTGCGGCACTCGGTGACGGTTTGGCGTGTGATGCCAATTAGCGTGTGAACCTCCAAGTGAGTGAGCCGACACAACGAGGACGTAACTAGTTGGCAAACTAGTGAACCTCAGGTGAAAAATCAAGTGTCAACCTCTTGTTCATCATTGTGATTGATTGAGTTGCTTGGAGTTCACTTGATTGGCTCATTACCTCAACACGGCAGTATAATCACTCCTCCCATCTTCGCATTACCTTATTCATACTTGTCTTAGTATATTAGGTTGTGCCTAGAGGGCTACTAGAATTGAGTAGGCTTTGAGTGATCCTAGAGCTATATTAGGATATAAATTGTTGTTAGGAGGCTTCGCATCCCCTAGTAGGCTAGTGCAAGTCGAGCTTTGCCTCATTGCTATCTAACTTCTTGTTGAGATTGTTTTTAGTTTTCGATTTAGGCTATTCACCTCCCCTCTAGCCTTGGATTAGGACCTTTCACACATGCCTGATCGTGAGCTCAAAATGCCAGGAATTGGGATCCTCTGAAATCTGAATCTAGATTGAGCACCTCAGTGGCCCTCCAACCAAATTGAGTAACTTGTTGGTTTCAATTCAATCATCCCACACACATTCAAAATGGAACTCACTCCAACCAAAATCAAGCAAAAGTGGTATGTTGTGTGACTGTTTATGGTTAGAGGCAGTCAGCGGCATGCGGGCAGAGTAGCTGTGTGCACAGGCAGGCAGCTCCGGGGAGCGTTGTGGGTGGGTAGAGGTGGGTGGCCGCACAGGTGGGCACTCGCGGAAGTGGCGCATGGGCGGCTGGAAAAGAGCAGGGTAATGCTGGATTAGTGATGGCACAGAAATGTTTTTTGGATGTTGACTTAATACAGTTAAGTGGACTAAATGGAAGTAGATTAAAGCAAAATTTCAATTCCAAAATTAGGGGCAATGATCTGAGGTCTGAAAAATGAGGGCAAATAGGTAGTTGTAGTTCAAAACAGGGGCAACCATACAATTGCCCCGTCATAGACAGCCCCAAATCTGTGAAGGGTGGCCCTGGTGCAAGCGGTAGAGCTTTACCGCCTGTGACCAAGAGGTCCAGGGTTCGAGCCCCAGCCTCTGCACATTTGTGCGGGAAAGGCCGGGGGCTATTTCCCTTCCCCAGACCCCGCAGTGCGGGAGCCTACGGCACTGGGTACGCCCCCCTTTTATAGACAGCCCCAAATCTGTTTTACATTTTACCTTGAAGATCGGTTTTCCAACAAGGCCTGAGAGTGAGGACTTGGCGCTAAGATACAGAGACACATGAATCTGCTCGTTATGGAAGCTGCATGGGAAACAGAATATTGATGAAATTAATATAGAAATAGTACATGTTTCTAATTTCTAATATGGAATATAATCTGGAGTAAAAATTCTAGGAGTAATGTTAAAGTTTTGCAGGTATTGGAATAGGAGTTATAAAAGCATCTTGGTGGACAAGCTGTGATAACCACAGAATTGATATAACACTTATAGATTTACATCTTACGGAAACCCTTATAAAACAAAGTGAGACCTTCTACAAAGCTGAAAGTTACATTTTGAAGATTACTTGCATGAACACAATTAATATATCTATTTCGCATTTGCACAGACTTATTAAGATAGCCTCAAGCTTCAGGCCTAACAAACATCTTCGTCCCATAAAATTTGAACAGTACTTTGACAGGAAATAGTACCTAAATCCATGATGAGGTTGTTCAAATCCCAGCTGAGTGAATCCATTATAAACCTAAGAAGACCAAAGAGACTTGTAATACTAGCTTAAGCCATAACTAACAAACAAACCGAGAGGAACTTACAATTTCTGATGACCGAGGATGGAAGCCCACTGTGAAACCCTTAAATACTCTGGGACCACTTTTAACACAAGGTATAGCTAGTTCAACAATCACCCTGATGGGAAAAAAGCATGCATGATGACAGGGAATAAAACAATGCCACAGTTATGTATTTTTAAAAAAAATATAGAACAGCAATAAGCAGGGCCATCCATTTTGGCGCCTGCTGGAGAATTTGGAGATCATGGGCTCCGGGCCAATGTCAATTTTTATGTGGCTGGTGACTCACAACAAATGTTCGACAGCTGATCAACTTGAAAAGAAAGGATTACCACACCTAACCCGCTGCCCCCTCTGTGACCAGGAGCCTGAAACGATGAACCATTTGGAGATCATGGGTTGTGTGTTTGCCCAAGATTTCTGGTTCTTGTTGCTCCGAGGGGTTGGGTTGCAGAGCCTTTCTCCAGCCTACAGTCCCATCCTTTGACAATCGGTGGTCTGATGCAAATTCCAGGGTTCAAGGGGAGGTCAGGCAAGGCCTCAATTCAATGATCATCTTGGGTGCTTGGTCTATTTGGAACCTCTGCAACCGGTGTGTGTTTTATGGAATCTCACCAAGTCTTTCCTTGATCATGGTCCTGGTTAGAGATGAGCTGAAATCTTCGGTTTGGCTGGGGCACATGGTATTTCCTACCTCATTGCCCTAGCAACTGAGGAGGTCAGGGTTGTTGGGGCTGGTCATTGTCAGTTTTTTGCAGTTTAGTTTTTTTTCTACTTCTTGGATCCCTAGTGGGGATTGGTCTTGGCTTGTGTTGAGTGTTTGTAAGGGTTTTATACCCATTTTTCTTCTTCTTAATACAATGATACACAGCTCTCCTGCGTGTTCGAGAAAAAAAAAGCAGATCCGTAGACCCCAATCGCAAATTTTCTACATATCAAGAAAAGGATACACAAAAAATCATCCAAGAAATACCTTGAGTTCATATTGGATCAACTAAGCAAGCGTTTCAAAATTGGGTTGACCTTGCCTGCACCCTGCCTAATATTTATCTTTCCTACTAAGATGAAACATGCCAAAAGGGTGCTAGATCAGTTGGTCGAGTACTCCGGCGGCACCCTCCAGGTCCTGGGTTCGACTCCCCGTGGGAGCAAATTTCAGGCTGGAGGTAAAAAAAAATCCCTCGCTGGCCCGTGGGCCAAAGCACTGGTGGTAACAGCCCGTTTCCGGCCTGTAGCAACGGTATCTCGGGCAACGGCGTCCCGTCCTGTGGACCGGCCTAGGTGACGGTCCCCACGGTACCCTGTTCCCAATCTCGGGGCGGGCCAGGGTTCAGGGGTTTTCTGGGGAGCTGAGAAGTTTCTTCTTAGTTGAAAACCGTGGGGGGCTGGGGGCGGTCTTTCCCCCACCGGCGGAGTTTTTTTACTAAGATGAAATGTGGTGTCTATTCTGTGTTCTAGGCTTCCCCTCTCACCACTTGAAACAACAACAAAAACAAAGCCTCTCACCACTTGAAAATTAAGAGTAAAAGTTTAGAAAACAAGGAAACTGATCCATCTAAGTAATTGCAAATCAAATTATATATCTCCCTCAACTCTAGGAATCAATACACTTCGTCAAACAACTCCTTGGAAACTCTTTAACAAAATTTATCTCGTCAAGCCAACTCTTGGAAACATTCATCTCATAAATCCAAACTAATTTTTATTTTTGCCCAAACCCCTCATAGTTGACTAAAATAGAGTTTTAAGAGCCTCAAAAGAGTAGATGGCACTGCACAGGACAATCAGAGCTCACAGTAGTGGCTGGATGTGTTAAGCCAACTGATTTTTGTATTGCATAGCTATGGATCGGCATTCAGCTAGTATGATGTGTTAGGGAAATATTCTGTATTTCCATGTAGACAGTTCCCCTTTTGTGTATTGCCTGTTACCTGCTTACATACTGTTGGAGTTGAAACCTAGACTAAAATGAGCAGCTAGACCAGTAGCCAATTAGATTGCAGATCTACTTTTTTCTCTTATTCATTGGTTCGTTTATTAATAATATCAAAATGCTGTATCATGTGCATTTGCATGATGGCGCTTAACTTATAAATGAAAAAAAAAAGGTGTACTCTATCTGATAGGTTGGTCTCCTTCCATCAATCTAGCAAAATTGTATCCCCATAAATTCTTCATTTTGGAAACACCAATTACCTCGGAATTTCCAATTTCTTTGAGGAAGCTAACAAAGGTGCATGTGCAGCTAATTATTAACTGTGTTGGTTTATGTACACTTCTCTTTTTCTTGATACAATTCTACAGTGGGGCCCCCCTGCTGTACCTTATGGTCAAAAAAAAGTTGTCCTCACTGTGATCAAGCTGAAGAATCTATCAACAATTTGCTCCTGCCTTGTGTTTTTGCAAGAAAATTCGGCTTCAAACTTCTACAAAGAGTCGGACTGCAGTTCCTTGCCTCACAGATTGGGAGGAGTTCTTTGATGATTGGTGGGCATTGGGAAAGAATCTATTTGAAGGCTGGGTATCATTACAAAAAGGCCTCAATTCCCTTGTCATTCTTGGCATGTGGACCTTGTGGATTCATTGTAACAAGTGTGTGTTTGGTGGTGTTTCTCCAAGCGTGGCTAGAGCCTTACTGCTCGCTGGCTAGGAGATGCATATTTGGGGTTTAGCCAGGCCCCAGGGCTAGGGGTATCTCGTACCTCATCGCTCTTGTGACGGTGTAGTGTGATTTGCTTTGGTCTCCTACGTGTTCGATAAAAAAAAGACACTAAGATGTATTTAAAGTCATCACATAATTTATATTTTTGAATCAGGTATCATATTCACAGTTATCTGAAAAACATCTACATCTTCATAGTTATGGTTTTATCTGATGTGAACATCTCCAGCATTCATACCAATCATTACACAGAAAACATTTCACTTAAAATGTAAATAAATAGTATTTCATGATTACCTGCACATCCGTTCATGGTAAGATATGCTGCAAATGCATCCTTGTTCATCTGCACGGTTTTCAATATCAGCATATGGTTTGTGTTATCTTTGGATTCAAAACCAGCAAGAAGTTGACCTTTTCATAATCAGTTCACAAATTATCATCCTAGTAACAAAACCAATAGTGCCTACCAACCGTGTATGGCATATGCACACCAATATATACAGAGCATCTACATGATGCCCATTGTTGGATAAGAATGTTGCTTTTAACTAATGTGCCAATTTCCATCATACTTGCAGGGAAAAAAATGTAACTAGGACTTGAGAACAAAAAAAAAGTGCTTCATTCAATTCTCTTGCAAAAGGGGGGGAATGAAGTTTAATCATGCCAAACCAATCAGCATTTTTCTTCGAAGCGTTAAAGAGTCCCAGAGAAAACAGGAAACCAAATCTACTGATAAATATGTGCAGCACCAAGCACCTGGGCCTACTGATTATGAATTAGGGCACATTTGGTTGCTGACGGTAGTTGCCATGCCAAAGCTTGGGCTGGCCAAATTTTGGCCCACAAATTGGCTGCCCAGGATCAGCCAGATATTGGCCACAAAAATGAACTACCGCCTATGTCTGAACTGGGACCAGCCAAAGTTTGGCTATCATCCAAACAGTACGTTTGCATACAGTCAACAACCAATGTTTGGCCTGGCAGCTTGAGGCTGGCATCCAAACATGTCCTTAATTGCTTGGTGGCGCCAAGTTTTGTGGCAACTAGATAAACAACACCAAAAGGGTTTAAATTCTTTGTTGTTGGTCATTTGGTGGATTTGGAAGCATAGGAAATTAGGAATATATATGAGTCTTTGGAGGGTCCTAATTCTAGCACTGTAGTGCAAGAGATTAGATATGAGGCAAAAATGTGGTGTATGACAGGGATCAAATGCCTCAGGCACATTTGGCCATAGCCTGGTTGCGTGGATGGTCTGTTGGTCGTCTAGTATTCTTCAGCGACCAATGCTTGTAAACCCGAGGGCTTGTATTTGTATGAGTCTCTTTGATTCTTTTTTATCTTCTTGATGTAATGATATACAGCTCTACTGCATGTCTGAGAAAAAAAAAAGATAACCATAGCTGGAAAGTGAAAACAAATCTGTGTGTAAGTAAGAAGGCTACTTCATACTAAACCTATGCAGCAGGAAGTAGTCTTTCCACCCCCTAAGGTGTCTTTGAGAAAATGCATAGTAATCTTTTTTTTTTATTTGGTCAGTAACATGCAAAAAAGTATTCAAATTGGACACATGGAATAAGAAAACTAAATAGGTAATAACCTTTGCAGACTTTATTTGAGCAATGTCCACATATGATGTTTACCTGAAATATGTTCAATAATATTAGTCCATCACTTTTAAATAGTCTTGGTATAAAATAAGAAATAATGACATTAGTCACGGTAACACCAGAAATTAGACACAAACCTGCGCTGTGCGACCCATCTTTTCGAATGTAGTTTCACAGTGCACTAAATCTCCATTATGCATTTTCTGAAATTGCATGTGAGAAATTAGAGAATGTATGGTTGAGCTACGAAGGTAGAGAACTCCTAGCAAGAATGGATAGCACTCTGGTTTCAACACAACCTAAACAACATGCTACTATATGATAAAAAATTGTAAGTCAACAGTTTTCAACAGAAAAGGCATGCACTCTTTTTATCATATACAATCAATTTGAAGTACGAAAGTGTTACCTGAATGTAGTCAATAGGATCTGAACCAGTCAAAAAAGAGCGAGAACTAACAAAGCGTCCAAATTCAAGGTAACCACCCTGAACAGAATGAATAAATGGATTGTATTATCCAGATAGCGACATGTCACAAATTTCAACATCTATCGAGGACCATGTAGGTTAAAATGATCAAACATAAAATTGGCAAAAAGACCAACGTATGTGCTGCCAAAAAGGAAAATCAGACTTTTTAAATACATTTAGTATATAGAACAATTAGGCTAAAAAGAAAGGTTAGACAACCAGATGATTTATTGAGTTATATTGCTAAATATGTTGGAACAAATGATGATTTATGTTGGAACTAAAAGGCTGCTACACTGTGCTTACTAATCTTCAGCAACCCTTTACTATACGTTCCAGGAATATTTGGTTTGTTTTCTTACCATATGTCTGTATTAAATGATGAAATGGTATATTTGATAACTTGTTCAGCATAAAAGGTGGTGCATTATGAACAATCACTATAATCCAATTCAAATGGTTGTGTTGGCAGTCGGCACCACTACAACCCTAAGTATGTAGTCTTCAGACTGGCAGACTGCAACAGATTTTTAGACAGCCTAAACCGTTGGAATAAACACTGGCACCTTAGGATATGACTGCAATAGTAAAAATATACAAACATGGTACTAGTACCACACCTTTTAAGAACATAATGACTTAATGAGTTAAACTTCATGACCCTAAAATTAAATAGAGATAGCATCATAAATACAAAAAAAGGCATGTCAATATATCATACTTCCTTACCTCTTGAGATCTTTGCTGCACGTCTTTGCAGAACTCGACAACCAAATCAGAGTGCAGTGAGCCCTAATAATTACAATAAAAAAGAGTCATTAGGCTATATTCAAATGCACTATGAGAAAACAATATACTGTCTAGAAGATAATAATTTAAAATTTATAATGGATTTCAGATATTCACCTGTTCCTTATATTCAAAAACCTTTCCAACCAGATGCGTCTGAAAGCTGCTTAGGAGAGCAACATGAAAGAATTTCATCTAGATCCAAATTACATGGCATAGTGAAAGTGAAGAGCATGATTGTATGGATACAAAATCAACAAGGCGGCTTTCATTATCAAATGTATAACAATTAGAACTTGGAACAACGATGATAGCAGTAGCTGGTACATGCATGTAGGTGACTGCCAACAAAACTGCAGAAAGTAACAAAAACTATTAAGGAACTACATGGCTCAGTAGTTCTCATAGCACAGGGAATAGCATGCTGATTCAAACACAGAAATTATATAAAACGGGTATCTATTTAATTATCAAACCCAGAATCATAATCTAGAAATTAAAAGAGAGAATCGTGGCAGACAGAAGTTAACCGACAAAACATTCTCTAAATTATCAAACACAAGAAGTGATATACTTATACATGAAGCATAGACGATACTGAAAACAGTTAGGAGCCATGCCAATTACATAAGTGTAACCATTGTTGAACTGCCAGGACATGTTTTACATGAAAGCTTTTTGATTGTATAAAAGCTGCTCAGAATACCAAACACATCCATATTTGAAAAATACTTTAATTGCTATGGCTTTTTAAACCAAATAATTTTTTAAACAAGTTTTCAATCCTAATCAAAATTATGACAATCTAGCTCATTATGTACACCCAGGTATGTCTTCTTGACAAACAACTACTAAAATCTTATGCAAATATTACAAATGGTAATCCTATTGTCAAACAGCAGATGGAGATAGAAGCTTACGCGGTGCATTTAGAAGCACAGGGAGTGGGAAAAGTACCTATGACGGCCAGATGAATGGTATGCATAGCGCAGGAAGCCATGTTACTCCACTACAGCAGCGCCACTATATTCAGGTTTGAAAGTGGTTTCCTGTTAGATATGTGTACTGAAAGCGTTGTATGACAAGATCAGTCATAGATAATTGCCCAACATGCATAACTACACTTTTCACATTTCAGGGAATCACAGTGTGACAAATAGATTACAGGACTCTAAAAGCACGCTTAGTAATAATAGGAAAGCATTTGGTGGGTATTGTGTAATTGTGTTAGTTGTGTTAAAATATATAGATCATTGAAGCCAAAAACTCCCATGTAGGGCGGTCATGGGTGGGCATTCCATCTTGGTCAGTTCTGTTTGGGTCTCAGTCTTCAGTCTTGACAGAGCTGAACAGTCAAAAGGACACAGCAAAACAAGAGGGGAAATCGAGCGTGCACAGGTGGAGCTTCGCACTGGGGCGGCGCTGCTCATCAGCTCCTGGGGGCTGGGGTGTTGAGTCCATGCACGGATTTGTCAATATGGGCGTTCCATGCCGCCGGCGACGTCGGTCGACGGCAAGCGCGCTGAGGCTCGTTCGCCTAGAGCTGCAAAATCGAAAGAGAAGAGGAGCGCCTGCAGCCTGCAGGATCGAGAGGGGAGGGAAGAGTTGCGGGATTGGAAGGGGACGGGAGGGCGACGGGAATAGCGCAAGACCGGCGGACGCGGATCGCAGGGCGTCGGCGTCGGCGTCGGCGTCGCTGTCGGCCCTGGTGACCTTCGTGTTGGACATCGCGGAGATGGGGTCGGCGTCGGGGAGCGAGGGAGACTACAGGCTAGAACTCACCATGAGAGCTAAGCGGGCTAGCTTCTAGCTCGGCAAAACGGAATTGTACTGGCGCAGCCGCGCAGCGGCACCGGATGAACGCCCGGAGTGGAGGAGCCGAGAAGCACACAGATTCGACGGTAGAAGAAGGGCGCGGCGCAGATTACTCACCGCGGCGGCAATGAACTATACAATCACCGAGCGGGATGCCGGCCTTCGGCGAAAGAGAGCGACGGCTTCAGATTTCAGAATCGGGACGGCGAGCACGGCGGCGGGATGGCGCTTCTTCCCATAACAGTGAGCCCAGGCAAGGGGCGTGCGGCCGTGTGCCGGCTAGGCAGTCTCGGGCCCTGTTTGGAACTCCGGTTCCTACGTTTTTAATGTGAAAATGAACTGATTACTGCGTGTAGATAAATAATTTACTAGATAAGTTTTTTAAATCTAGTTACTTCATAATTAGACAATAATTATCTAATACAAATGAAACGTTACAGTATTTTAGAGAATAAAGTTTTTGAATCTAAACAAGGGCTGAGTTTCGTTCGCAACTAGATATTTATTTTTATGTTACGATAGTCTATATTTAAGAAAAAGAGAGAATAAATAGATAAATATATTTTATCTACAGCTCTATTTGTATTAGAACTTGTTGTGCAGTGTTGACAAGTTGACAACTTTTATATATAAGTTGTACTAGAAAAAATTGGTACTAGAAATATTTTTAAAATATATGCAAATAGAGTCTTGTTTCGTTCGTCTCGTCACATAGAATATACTACTATAGACGGAATTGAAAATGATACCTTTCGGAAGTTATAACATTTTAAAATAAATATTTTGTTTTTTTAACTCCGTCAGCACTGACGTCACAAGATAGAGAGAACCGGTGAGGGGAGCGGACGCACAGGTGCGGAGCGTGTAGATGTTTTCGGACGACAGTGCTGTACTAAAGCTAAAATGGTAGGGATTACTTTTGCCAAAAAAAGAAAGTTTAGATATCTGAAAATCGATCGCTGGTTGCGAATAAGGTGAGCGTTCACTAATTAGTGGCGCCGCTATTTGTTTGAGCTTATAAGTTAGAATTAGCTCTACATTTTAGTAATAGAACAATAATTTTCTCTCAAAACAATCACTTTTACAAATCAATCATAGTAGTTACAATAAACTCTACCAAACAGAGAGTAGATGAAACTTTCTTGGTATGATTATCAATTTTTTGTGAGTAACGAAATTAAATATCTATGAAACAATAGAATAAAACTCTCTATTAAAAACTCTCTATAAGTCATGAAATAAAATATGTATGAAACGATATAACGAAACTCTTTATTGAAGTGGGTATTTCGTTCAAGTTTTATTTTATTTCATATAATGTGTCAATCTTGAAAATAACATAATAAAAACTCTCGAACTGAGACTGGCCTTTATAGACATGTTTATTCGGCTGATACGGTCTAGGCATGTCTGGCTTGACTCTCGTCACCTTAACGGTGGCTTCCATGGTGGCAATGTTACAAGCCACTTTTTCTATGGACAAATAATATAGCAAGACGATCTAACGAGGGGGGTTGAATCAAAGAGTGAACATCATTGTGGAAGGTAAAAAGTCCCCTCAATTTTTTTGTGTTTTTCTATGGCGACTAGCGAGACATTCACACCGGAGACGTGCTATACCCTACGAAGATAGCACGTTGCAGCGTCTATTTTTTCTGCGGGACTCGTGGAAACATTCAATACTATTGTAATATGGTAAGGTGTTGGTGATATATTATAGGTTAAAACATATAATATATTTAATAATAAATAAACTCTATGATTTATGTTAAATAATATTTATTGGCGTAATTATTATGAGGGCCACATGCATGCATAACATCCTTTGATTTAATTATCTTGATTGTTATATGCATGCATGTAACGTGTAAGTGTTGTGATGACCATGCGTTGACAAGTAAATATGGAGTCAGGCAATGAGAAATCGAAACGCATGCAACTAGTGAACTCAGGGAGTTATGAAAGAAACTTCACTCTCCATTTATTATACTTAATTGTCAAATGAATATGAGAGAATTTTTTTTTCCAAGCGTTGCTGCCTTCTGATCTTCCTGAGTTGGCTCATCCTCTCATTCGTGAGAAGGATAAATACTGAACTCCCTCATTTGATCGAAATGACTTCAATAGACAATCAAAGTTCTTGTTGTCCCATAGTTTCTCCGTTCCAGAGCTTGCGCGCACAGGTTCTGGAAGAGTAGAGCCTCCGGAACGTCTCTGTCCATCGAGTTTATCTGCTCGGGTGAAGGGCGGCCATCACGTTTTTGGGGAGTGCCCGTCGGCGGCACGACTACTCGCTCCGTCCACTCCTTCCCGGCGGCGTTGGTTTCCACACACGACGCTACTGATCATCTTTTTCCCAGCGACACTGTCTTCACGGCTTCCAATCGGCACTGCATCGAGTGGGACGACTACAACGACAAAGCACCATGTCGCTTTCGGGTGCTTCCGGCTCTGCCGCAGGGTATAACCTCCTCAATCTCCTTGTCATTTTTATTGTCACAATAACAACCTTGATGTTTAGTGGTAATAGTATGGTAGACATGCTTATTCTATGTGATGATAGCTGTCATACCTTGCCGGTTAGCACTATGTTAATATACATGATGATTTGGTTAAACAAGCACATATATGATGTCATCATAATTTTGATTATGTTATTTTTATGGATTAAATTAAACGTGAATTTGTCTAAATTTCTAACAATCCAAAAACGTGATGTTAGGCATTTTTCATCTGTTGGCTTTGCGGGTTTGCTGAAACCATCGCGTTTGAGGGCGTTCACTATAAGAGATGACGTCAGAAAATTGTTCTGTGGTTATCCGCTATGCGTTGTTTTTATGTTGTGCAAGAGCAAGATGTTGGTGTGCGAACCGTTGATGAGCAACGTGCATTTGAACATGATGACACCACTTGTAAGGCTGCTTTGTTGAGCATTATTGGAGATGCTCTTGTTGATGCATATGTACTGCTTTCGACTGGTAAAGCTATGTGGGATACACTTGAGACCCGTTACGGCGTTTCTGACGCCGGTAGTGAGTTGTATATCATGGAGCAGTTCCATGACTATCAGATGGTTGAAAACCATCTGGTAGTCGAACAAGCCCATGAAATACAGGCATTGGTGAAGAAACTTGAGTTGTTTGGGTGTGTACTTCCTGACAAGTTTGTGGCAGGTTGTATGATTGCAAAATTGCCACAATCTTGGACTGATTTTGCAACTTCCCTAAAACATAAGAGGCAAGAGTTCAACGTGGCTGAGCTTGTTGGAACTCTAGATGTTGAGGACAAGGCTAGAGCAAAGGATGTCAAAGGCAAGAAAGTCAGTGAGGAGACTTACAGCGCACATGTGGTGCAAAAGAATCGTCCTAAACCACAGAAGAAGAAATTTCAGCAAGAGCTTAAGCAAAAGCCCATCAATTCTTTCAAGAAGGGTAACAAGATGATGAACAAGGAAAAGATAAATTGTTTCACCTGTGGAAATACTGCGCATTTCTCTAGGGAATGTCCTGAGGCTAAGTGGAAGCCTTCTACTTCACAGAAATCAACTAACACCGTTGAGACTGAGGCATCAACACCTGGATATGGTAATTTATTATCGTCTGCATTTTCAGTTTGTCATTCCCCAGATTAGTGGGTTGATATCGGTGCTAATATTCATGTGTGTACTGATTTTTCCTTGTTTTCTTTTTATCAGGTCGGACGAGCTGGCTCCTTGTTGATAGGGAACGGGTGCGTGCGACTGTTCATGGTGTTGCTACGGTCGATCTGAAGCTCACTTCGAGAAAGACCGTGCAGCTCAAGAATGTGCATCATGTCCCCTCAATAAGGAAGAACTTAATTAGTGGCTCCTTATTGTGTCGTGATGGCCATAAACTAGTGTTTGAGTCTAATAAATGTGTTATTTCTAAGTTTAGAATATTTGTCGGTAAAGGCTATGAGAGCGGAGGCTTGTTCCGCTTGTCCCTGGTTGATACTTGTTCTAAATCCGTGAATCATGTGGTTGATAACGTTGAGAAAAATATTTGGCATTCGAGATTATGTCATATTAATTTTAGTAGCATGTCCCGCTTAGCTGGTTTAAATTTAATTCCTAAATTTGATGTGGTCAAAGGTTCTAAGTGTCATGGTTGTGTTGAGGCAAAGCAACCTCACAAGCCTCATAAGGCTGCTGAGGCGAGGGAATTAGCTCCACTTGAACTTATACATTCTGATATTTGTAAGATGAATGAGATATTGACCAAAGATGGTAAAAGATATTTTATTACCTTTATAGATGATTGTACTCGATTTTGCTATGTGTATCTGATGAAAACTAAAGATGAGGCATTTTATTATTTTAAGATCTATAAAGCTGAGGTAGAGAATCAACTTGAAAATAAAATCAAACGTTTGCGGTCTGATCGCAGATGAGAGTATTTCTCTAATGAATTTTTAGAGTTTTGCGCGGTGCATGGAATAATTCATGAGAGGATGCCACCATACTCACCACAGTCCAATGGGATTGCTGAGAGAAAGAACCGCACTCTAACTGATTTGGTGAATGCCATGTTGGAGACTGCAGGTTTATCTAAGGAATGGTGGGGTGAAGCTATATTGACTGCGAGTCATGTTCTAAATAGAGTGCCCACAAAGAACAAAGAAATTACACCATTTGAGGAATGGGAGAAAAGGAGATTAAATCTCTCTTATTTGTGGACATGGGGTTGTTTGGCTAAAGTGAACGTGCCAATAAATAAAAAGTGAAAGCTTGGACAAAAATTGTAGACTATGTTCTCCTTGGCTATGCCATTCACAGTGTGGGCTATAGATTTTTAATAATTAATTCTAGTGTTCTTGAGATGGTTGTTGATACAATCATGGAATCTAGAGATGTAACATTTTTTGAAGATGAATTTCCCATGAAAATTAATACACCTAGCATATCTAGTCATGATTCTATTCCTGACTTTCATGAACCGGTTATACACGTTGATAATGAAACCCATGATGAAATACCTGAGGAGGATAATAATACAATCACTTGAAAGAGTAAGAGACAAAGGGTTGTAAAATCTTTTGGTGAAGATTTTATTATATACCTCGTAGATGACACCCTCACAACCATTACTGAAACATATTCCTCTCTAGACGCTGACTTGTGAAAGGAAGTTGTGCAAAGTGAGATTGATTCTATTATGACAAATGAGACTTGGGAATTGGTTGATCGTCCTTATGGATGTAAACCTGTGGGGTGCAAATGAGTGTTCAAAAAGAAGCTGAGGCCTGATGGTACTGTTGAGAAGTATAAGGCTAGGCTAGTTGCTAAGGGTTATACACAAAAGGAAGGAGAAGATTACTTTGACACTTACTCACCTGTTGCCCGATTGACGACCATCCATGTGTTATTATCCTTGGCTGCTTCACACGGTCTTCTCATCCATCAGATGGATGTTAAGACAGCTTTCTTAAATGGAGAGCTTGAGGAAGAGATCTATATGGATCAGCCTAATGGATTTATTGCAAAAGGTCAAGAGGGCAAGGTGTGTAAGTTGTTGAAATCTTTATACGGTCTAAAGCAAGCCCCTAAACAGTGGCATGAAAAGTTTGACAAGACTTTAACATCAGCTGGCTTTGTAGTGAATGAAGCTGATAAATGTGTATATTATCGGTTTGGTGGAGGTAATGGTGTCATTTTGTGCTTGTATGTAGACGGTATTTTAATCCTTGAAAATAATGTTGATGTGATCAAAGAAGTGAAAGATTTTCTGTCTAATAATTTTGAGATGAAAGACTTAGGTGAGGCTGATGTTATTCTTAACATTAAGCTATTGAGAGAAGAAGAAAATGGTGGGGTAACTCTTGTACAGTCCCACTGTGGAAAAGGTGCTTAGTCGTTTTGGGTACAGTGAGTGTACACCTGCTCCAACTCCTTATGACCCAAGTGTGATACTAAGAAAGAACCACAGAATTTCGAGAGACCAATTGAGATATTCACAAATAATTGGTTCTCTCATGTATTTGGCTAGCGCCACAAGGCCTGATATCTCGTTTGATGTGAGTAAACTAAGCCGGTTTGTGTCAAATCCGGGAGATATTCACTGGAGTGCTCTTGAAAGAGTATTGCGCTATCTAAAAGGAACAACAAGTTATGGTATTCACTTTACCGGATACCCAAGGGTACTAGAGGGTTATAGTGATGTTAATTGGATTTCTGATGCTGATGAGCTGTACGCCACAAGCGGATACGCGTTCCTGCTTGGAGGTGGCGTTGTTTCCTAGAAGTCTTGCAAGCAGACTATCTTAACGAAGTCTACAATGGAGGTAGAACTAGCAGCATTAGATACCGCTGGCGCTGAGGCTGAATGGCTTCGTGAACTCCTTATGGGTTTACTGGTTGTGGAGAAACCTATACCGGCTATTTCTATGAACTGTGATAACCAAACTGTGATAACTAAAGTGAACAGTTCTAAGGACAACATGAAGTCTTCAAGGCATGTGAAAAGGCGTCTGAAGACTGTAAAAAAACTGAGGAACTCCGGAGTAATTGCACTAGATTATGTCCATACATCAAATAATCTGGCAGATCAATTTACTAAGGGTCTATCACGTAACGTGATAGAAGGTGCACCGAGGGAGTTGGGCTTGAGACCCACTGAAGTCATACCATAGTGGTAACCTGTCCTATATGATTGGAGATCCCATGAATTAGGATGGTGAAACAAGCTAGTGGTTGACTGAGGGAGAGACTCCTTACATTTAAAGTCTTACTCGTTAGAGATGCACCGTCTCTCCAATACTGTAAGACAGGCTGATTAATTTCTTAATGTGATCCGAGTGGCTTGCTTAAGCAGGGATGTTGTCCTACAGAACATCCTAGAAGGAACACACCTATATGAGTTCGATTGCTAGTCACAATCTATGAGATGTGGGTAATCTCTAGGTACTCATGAAAAGACCAAGAAGTGTGACTTATATGCTTCAAACAAAGGGGATGCTTGTAGCAGCCAAGTACCATGAAAAGAATTTTTGGTGAAACTCAATTCGCACAAAACTGTCAATTCAAGACATAGTCCATTGTTCAGTTGTGATTGAGCTTAGCCTTGGTTCTAGACCGGTGTTCAACTTAACAGTCCCCGTTGAAACTCTGGTATATCAAAAGAACTATGGTTTTGAGATTATTTTCTATAATCCTAGAGTTTGGTGGGGATTGTTGATATATTATAGGTTAAGACATATAATATTTTTAATAATAAATAAAGTCTATGATTTATGTTAAATAATATTTATTGGTGTAATTATCATGAGGGCCACATGCATGCATGCATAACATCCTTTGATTTAATTACCTTGATGGTTATATGCATGCATGTAACGTGTAAGTGTTGTGATGACCATGCGTTGACAAGTAAATGGGGAGCCAGGCAACGAGAAATTGAAACGCATGCAACTAGTGAACTCAGCGAGTTATGAAAGAAACTTCCCTCTCCATTTATTATACTTAATTATCAAATGAATATGAGAGAGTTTTTCTTCCAAGCGTTGTTGCCTTCTGATCTTCCTGAGTTGGCTTATCCTCTCATTCGTGAGAAGGATAAATACTGAACTCACTCATTTGGTTCAAATGACTTCAATAGACAACCAAAGTTCTTGTTGTCCCATAGCTTCTCCGTTCCAGAGCTTGCGCGCACAGGTTCTAGAAGAGTAGAGCCTCCGGAACGTCTCCGTCCATCGAGTTCATCTGCTCACGTGAAGGGCGGTCATCACGTTTTTGGGGAGTGCCCGTCGGCGGCACGACTACTCGCTCCGTCCACTCCTTCCTGGCGGCGTTGGTTTCCACACACGACGCTACTGATCATCTTTTTCCCAGCGACACTGTCTTCACGGCTTCCAATCGGCACTGCATCGAGTGGGACGACTACAACGACAAAGCACCATGTCGCTTTCGGGTGCTTCCGGCTCTGCCGCAGGGTATAACCTCCTCAATCTCCTTGTCATTTTTATTGTCACAATAACAACCTTGATGTTTAGTGGTAATAGTATGGTAGACATGCTTATTCTATGTGATGATAGCTGTCATACCTTGCCGGTTAGCACTATGTTAATATACATGATGATTTGGTTAAACAAGCACATATATGATGTCATCATAATTTTGATTATGTTATTTTTATGGATTAAATTAAACGTGAATTTGCCTAAATTTCTAACAGGTGTATCTACTATCCAGGCGCTCGAGAAGGAGAAGAAGGTGGATGAGATAATGGAGGAGACTGATGTTATGACTTAGCTAGCTACAATGTTTGATGCGCTACTAAAGAAGGACATTGCCGGGATAGTGATGACTTTGTAGGAGATATGGTGTGTGCAACGAGAGGCAATTCATGAAAACGCATATCAGAGTCCTTTATCCATGCATTGCTTTGCTGACAAGTTTTTTTTTTGACAAGAACACTTATATTATATTAAAACAACGACCAAATTACATAAAGGTCCTAAAAAAAGACCTGATAACAACAAGATCCTTCATCTTCATCTAGATCGAGAGGCAGCATCGTCGCCGGTGTCGGAGTGGACAAGGCTGCCGGCGGAGGGTCGTAGGGGCGTTAGAGACGCATACACTCGGATGGTTGGACCGCACAAAACGGCGGTTGTAATTGGGACGGTTGAGCCAACAAAGTCGATGAACACCGACGACCGAAGGGTGAAGATGGGGCCGCCACCGGAGGTTAAAGAAGCTCAAGCCAGGATCCCAGGTGGTGGCAGCATAGTCGAACCAACACCAAAGAAGTTGCTTAGCTAAGAAAGAAGCACAAGGACCTTAGGCTGTTGTTTGAAGAAGGAAGCGAACAGTGGCGATGCAAATGACTGGGCACATGGATTGGACCATGGCGAGGCGTAGCTGAAATGAGTTCGTAGATTTGCATGTAGCATTGGTGGCCCCCACAAAGGATAGGATGGGAGGAGTCCACGAGCACAACCTAGCCTCCACACACGTCTCCCCACGCATCAGAGTTGGTGGAGGAGAAGCAAAGTAGAAGCTTGTTGCTCGCGTATCCCTAATGAGTCCAAATTAGGTCGCTGAAAGCTGTTATTTAGTTTTAGTTAATAGCAGGTGAAATTTATAAGACTAATCTTTTGTCAAAAGTGTCTTTGATTAAGATAAGATGATCCAATCTAAGTGAAGGAGCTAGATGATGGTCATGGTGAGGATGATGGACAAAAATGTTAGATCAAGTGCTCTAATTTGAAAAATAAGAAAGAGAAAAATAAAAATCATGATGATCAAGGTAAAGATATCAAATAGGTTTATGTTTTGTCATTTAAGACACCTGTTGGTATTTCTTATGACTATTGGATAAATCCGCAAGCGCACAGATTATACTGATATAGCACTTCACTCAGGAGTATTCCGGGGTATCGTAATTTATATTCTCCCAAGGGAAAGCGGAGCTAGAAATAATAATAAAAGAGAGATCCTAGTCCTAGAGATCACCTCAACTTAGTATCAACTAGTGTAAGGGGGTAATCGAAATATGATAGGAATGTGATGATGTAACAAACCAAGATAAAGATAAATAAGAGTTAACTAGTGGGTAACTATGTGGGAGGACAACGAGAGAGTAAAAGGACTCCTATGATTCCAACTTCTACCTTTGTGGATTTAACTACGACACTCAATTGATACAAACATCGATTGATTCCTCACTACAAGTATGCTAGGCGAGAGGATAGATCAGTAGGAGGGCAAAACTCCTACCGGACCGCTGAAAGGTCCTAGATGGCTAGAGAGGGGGGGTGAATAGCCTAATACAAATTCTACAAAATACTAGAGCAAAGGTTAGATTAATACTTAAACGAAGCTTTTTGCTCTAGCTCTACTAGGGGTGCAAAGCCACCTATCCAAGCAATTCTAGTTAGTTAAATGCCTAACAATCAATAGCAAGAACCTAAGGCACTTAACACAAGCTAGCAAGACAACTAACTAAGAGAGATAACTAGCAAGCTAACTAGACAAGATATGAAAGAATGTAAAAGCAAGATAGGAGGTGATTGTTATACCGATGCCTTGTGATGGATGGATGTCAATATGAAGAACCAATCACAATGAATAACAAAGAGTAGTCGGGAGACAAGATGACACAAGATTTTTCTCCCGAGGTTCACTTGGTTGCCACCAAGCTAGTCCCCGTTGTGTCGACTACTCAAATGGTGATTCGGTGGCTAATAGGCAATCACAAGCCTAGCCCACTACTCGGGCACCACAAGAATCCACCCAAATAAGAGTAACTCAATGACACGAGCAATCCACTAGAGTTACCCTTTGGCGCTCCGCCGAGGTGGGTACAAGCCCTCTCACAATCGTTGAAGCCGGCCGCGAACAATCACCAACACACGCCGAAGCTTCCTCAATCGCCTAAGTCGTCTAGGTGTTGGCAAACACGAAGAATAACAAGAAATCCCGCGGCGATGACGATTACCAAGTGCCACTATGATGCAATGCAATGATCAAAGCACTTGGATCACTCAAACTCTCACAAGTATGCAACACAAGCAAAGAGAGATGAGTTGGGGGCCTTCTCAAGCAAGCACAAAGAGTAAGAATGAATGGGAGGTGCAAGAGAGAGCCCTAGGAGCCGGCCAAAACATATTTATAGCCTTTTACCAAAGACTAGTCGTTTTGCCCCTTCATCCTGATTTCCTGCGTAGCTCCGGACGCTACCAGCAGGGGGGTCTGGACCATTGCGCGCTCGTCCAATTTGATACTGAAAGTTTCCCTGCAGGGGTTAGTCCAACAAAATATCCAATATCTACTCTAGTATACTATCGGTTCAAAAATCAACCTAGACACCACGTCTAATTTGATTTAGGAAGACATTTTAACCTAACCAAGCTTAGATTAAAAAGCCTTTAGAAGTAATATCCAAATACCTTTGATTTAAACTAAGCACCATGTATAATTTAAAAGATATATGAAAATTCTTCAAAATCTAAACATACACTATAGCAGACAAAGGTAGCATGAAAGTATTATGGAGATTTACTTAAGTGAGGATGAAAAAAGTATGATGATTTTTTAGTAGTTGAGCATGCTTTAAAGGTAAGTACAACTAAGATAATGTAGCAACATGGCACAAAATATTTTTATGGTGGGTTATCCCCCAAGCTTGAATTTTGTAAAAATCAAGATTGGATGAATGAAATTCAATATTGCATGATGATTGGTTGGACACACCTTATGCTTGTTATTCCTTTATTCTTTCTGCTCTATACCTAGAAAAGTTAGTGACAAAAATACCCGAAGGAATATAATCATATAATTCTATGCTCGTTTCACAAAGGTAGGCAACACAAGGTGAATGTTAAGATCTGAGAGGTACTTGTTTTAAGACACTTAGCTTGTCCTAGGAAAACCTTTTAAGATGTGTTTTTAGTGATATGGTTTCCCTTCTATTACCTATCTCAACATTTACACAACGAGATCTACAAAATTTGTGATAAACATATGCATCAACAACCACCCTTTTGAAGTATTTGCAAAAAGAAAGCGAGAGGGTATTGGTGATGTCATGAGTGGTGATGATAGAGAGACCAACAAGTTCGGGAGATATCTCATATGAGCATGGGTGTAAGAAGATAGTTATGGAATAGATTCCATGCTCATTGATATCATCTTCCTCTCCAATCTCTATGGTTGATTCTTCATGTAAGTTCAAAATTCCACTTGGATTGGTAACTCTCAAATTGGTCTTGTTTGGGGCCTCCTCTATACTTGGATGATTCATATTTTCAAATGGATTTAAAACTAAACCAAGGCTAAAGAAAGATTGCTCCCAAACCATGGCTATACAAGCAGGGCGAAGGTCATAGCCATTTATAAGAATGAGGGGTCAAGAAGGTGGAGTCTCCAACAAGTCGCCCTTGGAGTAGAGTATTTATAGTTTTGGTAAGATGAAAATGGTAAGGTGAGAAAGATGGTAAAAAGGAAAAAGGAAAAAGGTAGATAGATGACCTTGGTTCGAAACTAGAACAGATACCGTTCCCCGGCAACGGCGCCAGAAAGCTTGTTGGTATTTCTTAACGCACACAGATAAATCCGCAAGCGCACGGATACCGCTGTAGTTTTCACCCCGTGAGTATTCCATGGGTATCGATTTTCACGGGGAACGTGAAGTGTACTAGAGAAGAACTAAGAACATCCAAGGATAGATAAGATAACTGGGTAGAGAGATTTTAAAGTTTTCTAAGGGGGATATCTAATCAAAGGTCCACTATACTCTACTTACTTTGGAGCAACAGTACCTTCCCGACTCTCGATAAAGACTGGGAAAAAGGTAGTCGGGAGAGGCTGCTAAAAGCTCTACGAAAACACCAACCCGAACATGGTGGACTACAAAGGCCTTACATAGCTGTCCCCCATGGGGCTACCACAACTATCCATAGGATTGGACGCAAACTCAGGTAAACTCTAGTCTAGACACCACGTCTACACTATCGCTTACTACTCTAATCCGAATTCAAGACTAGAGCACTCGATACAAGCGGAGATCCCATAAATAGAATGAAGTAAGAACTGAAATAAGATACTTAGAAATAATAAATGAAGAACCTGAAGATTGCTCAGAACCAGATGCAGCAAAGGTACAATGTTAAGGAAGATCCGACAGATCCGGCTCCTCCTAGCTCTCTCCTCCTCTCTCTCTCACCTCTAATTACAACTAGATGAACTAGAACTAGAAGAACTAGATCTAGACAACTAGAGGGACCTCTTTCCTTCTCTACATCTAATGGAAACCCTAGCTTTTGCTCTAGAGAAGAATAATGAGATGAGATGATCCTCAGGGGGGTCAGGGGCCTTCCATATATAGCCTCCTCAAATGAACGTCGGCCGTCAGATCAAACCGACCTTAAACGAAGGGTTTATATTGATCCTCAAAGGCGGTGGAGCATGATCCGCGAAGTTGGCCCTGATTGGCCAGAATAGTAGGGCGGACGCCCTAGGGATCAGGGCGGGCACCCTGACTCCGGGCCCGTTTCGCTTCCCATTCGTTCTAGTGTCTTCTTGAACCCTCTAGAGTATAGAAAATTGTGCGGTTGATAATTATCTCTATGTAAACATGACATGTGGGCCTTTCCTTGGTATTTCCTGATAACCCCCTGCAGAAACAGACATTCACCAAAACTTGTGGAATTATGTTAGTATAAACCCTAGTTCTATCTATTGGTTTGATTTAGATCATTTTCCTTGTTTAGTTGACGGTTAAAATTGGTACTTAAGGACTGTCAACAACCATGTGATCCAAACACTTGTGCTCAGTGTTAGCCTTTGCTTTACATTTTCTTAGATTTAATTCTTTTCTTTGTGTCACTTAGGTTCATTTTAGATATGCAATGGAAAACCTAGTGGCACATGATAACCGCAATCGACACGAGTTTTCCCTTCTTGATAGTACGGCTATCTATCCTAAATGTGATCACACTCTTTATAGTGTCTTGATCTCTAAACCAAAAATGACCCTATGATATACCTTTGCCTTGAGCCCATTTTTGTTTTTCTCTTTCTTCTTTTCCTTAATCCATGAAACACTTGATTCATCAATCACCATGGTCATGCACATTGCTCCATCTCATGTGTTGGATTACCCTATCTTGATCATACACTTAGCAATAGGGTTAGTCCATAGGTTTCATCAATTAACCAAAACCAAACTTGGGTTTTGTTGGTATTTCTTATGACTATTGGATAAATCCACAAGCGCACAGATTATACCGTTGTAACACTTCACCTAGGAGTATTCTAAGGTATCGTAATTTATATTTTCCCAAGGGAAAGCTGGGCTAGAAATGTGTAACACCCACAAATTTGAAATGCTTTTAAAATAATATAAAATGATTTAATAATTAAATTTTTTGAGCATATCATTTAGTGGAATAATAAAATTCTTAGAAATAAAATAAATTCTAGTTTAGCAACATGAATGTGCATTCATGCAGCTGCATAATTTTCTTTGATTGATTGAAATTGCAAAACTCAAATTTCATATGAATTCAAATTGTTTTGAAAATGAATTTGGAAAAAGAAATAAAAAGGAAGAGGGCCTGATCTTTCCCTCCTCCTGAAACCAGCCCAACCCTCTTCCTCTCTCTTTCTCTCGGCCAGCCCAGCTAAAATGCCGAAGCCCAACAAGCAGGCCGGCCCAACCGGCCGCACTTCCCCTTCTCCCTCTCTTTCTCTCTCTGACCTTCGGGTCCCATCTGTCGGCGCCACCTCTTTCTCTATTCTCTCCCTCTCACTCACTCACCGGACGACCCCGCCTGTCAGCTCTTTCTCTCCCCCTCTCCTCTGCCTCACGCGACGCAGAGCTCCGTAATCGCCGCGCGACGCTCAGCCCCGCCCTGCTCGCCCGAGTGCGCGCGTGAACGCATAGAGGACGGGAACCGCCCGCATGTTCCTCACCCTCTCTCTCTCGCTGCTGCTTGGCCCCACAGTCCAGCACCGTCACCCTCCCTCCGCTGAGTTCGGATGCACGCGGACGCGCCGCGGACGGCAACCACCTGCACGCCCCGCTCCCACCCCCGCATCTCGCCCACGATGCCGCAATGTGTCGGGTACAAAGGTAAGGGGTACCCTAAACCCTTCGATAAATTAACGCTAAACATAGCAACCATTTTTAAGGCAAGGACCAGCCCACTACTCGGTAAGACGCGGCCCGCCAATCGAGGCCCCCCTCTACATCAACTACAGCAACAAGCCACGGGCCGGCTCCACCTCGACGACGGACGAGGGGGCGAGCGAACGACCCCCGTCTCCACCTCAACGACGGACGAGGGGGCGAGCGAACGACCCCCGGCTCCACCTCGACGAC